>PVJL010019534.1:0-13665 GCA_004026885.1 Lyroderma lyra | reverse complement strand
TTAATTGACCGTATTCTCACCGTTACGAGAACCCTAACACTAGCCGTCTCACCAGGCCTAGTGTATTAAAATGACCTAAAGGGAAACTTTTTCTCTGTCCTGACACATACGAACATCAAAGCACTCACCCTAACTTTGATTCGAGATTCAGAATGTGACGGCACCACTTTAATTGAGCCTATCTTAACGTTCCCCTAACCCTATCCCTAGACATCTCCCCCGCCCCAGTGTAACAAAATTGCCTAAAGGGATACTTTTTCACTGTCCTGTCACCTAGGAACATCAAAGAACTCATCCTAACTTTTATTCGAGATTCAGAATGTGATGGTATCACTTTAATTTACCCTTCTCTCACCGTTCTCCTAACCCTAACCCTAGAAGACTCACAAGGCCAGAAGTGTCAACATGACCTTGATATACTGAATATGGTTACACTGCAAGGGTTAGGGATAGGGGAAAGGTAAGAGTAGGTTTACTCTGATGGTTGTACTTGTCAGGACAGTGGAAAAATGACCCTGTAGGTCATATTGACACACTAGGCCTGGGGAGATGGCTAGGGTTAGAGTTAGCGGCACGGTGGAGTAATGTCAATGAAAGTGATTCCGTTACATTAGGAATCTCCATTCAAATTTAGGGTGTGTACTTTGAAGTTTGTAGGTTTCAGGTCAGTGGAAAGATGCCCCTGTATGTCATAATGATGCTCTGGGACTGGGGAGTCGGCTAGGGTTAGGTTTAGGGGAACGGTGAGAGTAGGGTCAATTAAAGTTATAATACCACGTTCGGAATCCCATCAAAGTTTGGGTGAGTACTTTGATGTTCGTAGTTGTCAGAACAGTGAAAAATTATCCCTTTAGGTCTTTCTGATATACTAGGCCTGGGGTGAACACTAGGCTTAGGGTAAGGGGAACAGTGAGAAAAGGGTCAGATAAAGAGTTACAGTCACATTCGAAATCTCGAGTCAAACTTATGGTGACTACTTTGATATTCGTACTTGTCAGAACGTTGGAAAAGTGTCCTTGTATGTCTTATTGACACTCTGGACTGGGGAGAAGGCTAGGGTTAGTGTTAGGGGAACAGAGATAGTAGGTCAAGTAACGTGATACCGTCACGTTCAGAATCTCGAGTCAAAGATTCGTTGAGTACTGTGATGTTCGTAGGTGTCAGATTAGTGAAAAAGTGTCCCTATAGGTCATATTGATGCACTGTTCAGACGGCTAGGGTTATGGCCAGGGTAACGGAGAGAATAGGGTCAATTACAGGGATACAGTCATGTTCGGAATCTCGAGTCATGTCAGGGTGAGTATTTTGATGTTCATGGGTGTCAGGTCACAGGAAAAGTGTCCCTGTAGGCCATATTGACACTCTGGGATGGGGGATTCGTCTAGAGTTAGGGTTAGCAGAACGGAAAGAGTAGGGTCAATTGAAGTGATACCATCACGTTCCGAATCTCGAGTCAAAGTTAGGGTGAGTACTTTGATGTTCGTAGGGGTCAGAACAGTGAAAAGTTTACCTTTAGGTCATTTTCATATACGAGGCCTGGGGCGACGCCTAGGGTTAAGGTTATCGGAACGGTGAGAGTTGCATCAATTAAAGTGATACCGCCACGTTCGGAATCTCGAGTCAAAGTTAGGGTGAGTACTTTGATGTCCATAGGTGTCAGAACAGTGAAAAAGTTTCCCTTTAAGTCATTTTGATATACTAGGCCTGGGGTAACGGCTAGGGTTAGGGTTAGCGGAACGCTGAGAATAGGGTCAATTAAAGTGATACCGTCACGTTCCGAAAATCGGTTCAAAGTGAGGGTGAGTACTTTGATATTTGTAAGAGTCAGGACATTGGAAAAGTATCCCTTTATGTTATATGTACACTCTATCCTGGGGAGAAGGCTAGGGTTAGGGTTAGGGGAAATGTAAGAGAAGGGTCAATTAAAGTTATACCGTCACATTCAGAATCTCGAATCAAATATAGAGTGATTACTTTGATGTTCGTAGGTGTCAGGACAGAGAAAAAGTATCCCTTTTGGTTATTTTTATATACTGGGCCTGGGAGACCGCTAGGGTTAGGGTTAGGAGAAAAGCAAGAGTAGGGTCAATTAAAGTGATACCGTCAGTTTCGGAATCTCGAGGCAAAGTTAGGGTGAGTTCTTTGATGTTCGTAGTTGTCAGATCCGTATAAAAATATCCCTATAGTTCATCACGATGCACTATACAGATGGCTAGAGTTATGGCCAGGGGAACGGTGAAAATAGGGTCAAATAAAGGGATAAGGTCACGTTCGGAATTTCGAGTCAAAGTTAGGGTGAGTATTTTGATGTTTGTATGTGTCAGGACAGTAATAAATCAACCCTCCTTGACATATTGACACTCTGAGACTGGGGAAATAACTAGCTTTAGTGTTTAGGGAACAGAGAGATTAGGATCAAGTAAAGTGATACCTTCACAGTCGGATTCTCGAGTCAAAGTGTCGGTGAGTACTACGATGGTCGTATTCATCAGGACAGTGGAAAAATTACCTTTGTAGGTCATATTCACACTGTAGGCCTGGGGAGATGTCTAGGGTTAGGGTTAGCGGAACGGTGAGAGTAGGGTCAATTAAATTGATACCATCACGTTCGGAATCTCAAGTCAAATTTAGGGTGAGTACTTTGATGTTTGTAGGTGCTAGGTCAGAGGAAAAGTGTCTCTGTAGGTCATATTCATACTCTGGGACTAGGGAGTTGGCTAGGGTAAGGGTTAGGGGAACTGTGAGAGTTGGGTCAATTAGAGTGATACCATCAGTTTCCGAATCTCGCGTAAAAGTAAGGGTGATTTCTTTGATGTTCGTACGTGTCAGGACAGTGAAAAAGTATCACTTTAGGTCATTTTGATACACTGGACATGAGGAGACGGCTAGGGTTAGGGTTAGGGCTACGTTGAGACTAGGGTCATTTAAAATGATAACGTCACGTTCCGCATCTCGAGTCAAAGTTAGGGTGAGTACTTTCAAGTTCGTACTTTTCAGGCCAGTGTAAAAGATTCCCTTTAGGTCTTTTTGATGTAATAGGCCTGGGGCAAAGGCTAGTGTTAAGGATAGCAGAACGGTGAGGGTAGGGTCAATTAACGTGATACCCTCAAGTTCGGAATATCGAGTCAAAGTTAGGATGAGCACATTGGTGTTCGTAAGTGTCAGGTCAGTGGAAAACTGTCCCTGTATGTCACGTTGACACTCTGGGACTGTGGAGATGGCTAGGGTTAGGGTTAGGGGAATGGTGAGACAAGGGTCAGTTAAAGAGATACCATCACGTTCGGAATTTCGATTCGAATTGAGGGTGAGTACTTTGATCTTTGTTGGTGTCATGACACTGGAAAAGTTTCCCGGAAGTTATTATTGATACTCTGGAGCTTGGGAGCCTTCTGGGTTAGGGTTGGGAGAACGGTGAGAGAAGGCTAAATTAAAGTGATAACGTCACATTCTGAATCTCATGTCAAAGTGAGGGTGAGTACCTTGATACTCGTAGGTGTCAGGACAGTGAAATGTATCCCTTTAGGTCATGTTGATACACTGGGGCTGGGGAGACAGCTAGGGTTATGGTTAGGGGAACGGTAAGAGTAGGGTCAATTAAAGTGATACCGTCACGTTTGGAATCTCCAGTCGAAGTTAGGTTGAGTAATTTGAGTTCATAAGTGTCAGAACAGTGAACAAATTTCCCTTTAGATAATTTTGATATACTTGGCCTGGGGCAAAGCCTAGGGTTAGGGTTAGCGGAACACTGAGAATAGGGACAATTAAAGTGATACCATTATGTTCAGAAAATTGATTCAATTTTAGGGTGAGTACTTTGATATTTGTAAGAGTCACGACATTGGAAAAGTATTCCTGTATGTTATATGTACACTCTATCCTGGGGAGAAGGCTAGGGTTAGGGTTAGGGGAAAGGTGAGAGCAGGGTCAATTAAAGTAATACCGTCACATTCAGAATCTCGAATCAAAGATAGAGTGATTACTTTGATGTTCGTAGGTGTCAGGACAGTGAAAAAGTATTCCTGTAGGTCATTTTGATACACTGGGCCTGGTGCGAAGGCTAGGGTTAGGGTTATCGGAACGATGAGAGTAGGGTCAACTAAAGTGATACAGTCACTTTTGGAAATTCCATTCCAAGTTAGGGTGACTACTTAAATGTTCACAGGTGTCAGGACATTGGAAAAGTGTCTCTGTATGTCATATTGTCTCTCACGCACTGGGGATTACACTGGGCCTGGGTTAAAGTTAGCAGAACGGTAGGAGTAGGGTCAATTAAAATGATACCGTCAGTTTCAGAAACTCGAGGCAAAGTTAGGGTGAGTTCTTTGATGTTCGTAGTTGTCAGATCAGTGTAAAAATATCCCTATAGGTCATTACGATTCACTGTGCAGATGGCTAGTGTTATGGCCAGGGGAACGGTGAAAATAGGGTCAAATAAAGGGATCTAGTCACGTTCGGAATTTCGAGTCAAAGTTAGGGTCAGTATTTTGATGTTCATAGGTGTGAGGTCACAGGAGAAGTGTTCTTGTAGGCCATATTGATACTCAGGGACTTGGGATTCTTCTAGAGTTAGGGTTAGCAGAAAGGTAAGAGTCGGTCAATTAAAGTGATACGGTCAGGTTCGGAATCTCGAGTAAAAGTTAGGGTGATTTCTTTGATGTTTGTATGTGCTAGGTCAGAGGAAAAGTGTCTCTGTATGTCATATTCATACTCTGGGACTGGGGAGTCGGCTAGGGTAAGGGTTAGGGGAACTGTGAGAGTTGGGTCAATTAGAGTGATACCGTCAGGTCGTAATCTTGCGTAAAAGTCAGGGTGATTTCGTTGATGTTCATACGTGTCAGGACAGTTAAAAAGTATCACTTAAGGTCATTTTGATACACTGGGCCTGGGGAGACGGCCAGGGTTAGGGTTAGGGCTACGGTGAGAGTAGGGTGAATTAAAGTGATAACGTCACGTCCCGCATCTCGAGTCAAAGTTAGGGTGAGTACTTTCAAATTCATACTTTTCAGAGCCAGCGTAAAAGTTTCCCTTTAGGTCTTTTTGATGTAATAGGCCTGGAGCAACGGCTAGTGTTAAGGATAGCAGAACGGTGAGGGTAGGGTCAATTAACGTGATACCGTCAAGTTCAGAATATCGACTCAAAGTTAGGGTGAGTACTTTGATGTTCGTAGGTGTCAGGTCAGTGGAAAACTGTCCCTGTATGTGATGATGAAACTCAGGGACTGGGGAGAGGGCTAGGGTTAGGGTTAGGGGAACGGTGAGAGAAGGGTCAGTTAAAGAGATACCTTCACGTTCGGACTATTGATTCAAAGTTAAGGTGAGTACATTGATGTTTGTACGTGTCAGGACAGTGACAAAGCAACCCTGATTGTCATATTGACACTCTGAGACTGGGGAGTTATCCAGCATTAGTGTTATGGGAACAGAGATAGTAGGGTCAAGTAAAGTGATACCGCCACGTTCAAAATCACGAGTCAAAGTGAGGGTGAGTACTTTCATGATCGTACTTGTCAGGAGAGTGGAAAAATTACCCTATAGGTCATATTGACACACTAAGCCTAGGGAGAAGGCTAGGGTTACGGTTAGTGGAACGGCAAGAGTAGGGTCAATTAAAGTGATACCGTCATGTTCGGAATCTCGATTCAAAGTTAGGTTGAATACTTTGATGTTCATAGGTGTCAGAACCTTGAAAAAGTTTCCCTTTGGGTCATGTTGATATACTAGGCCTGGGGCAATGGGTAATTCAATGTTTAGCGGAACGGTGAGAATAGGGTCAATTAAAGTGATACCGTCAGGTTCAGAAAATCAATTCAAAGTTTGGGTGAGTACTTTGATGTTTCTAAGTGTCAGGACATTGGAAAAGTGTCTCTGTATGTCATATGGAGACTCTATCCTGGTCAGGAGGCTAGGGTTAGGTTTAGGAGAAAGGTGAGAGAAGGGTGAATTAAAATGATACAGTCACATTCAGAATCTTGAATCAAAGTTAGAGGGAGTACCTTGATGTTCGTGGGTGTCAGGACAGTGAAAAAGTAGCCCTGTGGGTCATTTTGATACACTGGGCCTGGGGAGATGGCTACGGTTAGGGTCAGGGGAAAGGTAAAAGTAGGGTCAAATAAAGTGATACTGTCACGTTAGGAATCTCGCATCAAAGTGAGGGTGAGTACTTTCAAGTTCGTATGTTTCAAAACCGTGAAAATTATTCTCTTTAGATCTTTTTGATGAACTAGACCTGGGGCGATGGCTAGGGTTCAGTATAGCTGAACGGTGATAGTAGGGTCATTTAAAGAGATACCGTCACGTTCAGAATCTCGAGTCAAAGTTAGGGTGACTTCTTTGATGTTCATACGTGTCAGGACATTGGAAGAGTGTCCCTGTATGTCATATTGATACTCAGGTGCTGGGGATTCCTCTAGACTTAGGTTTAGCAGAAAGGTAAGTGGAGGGTCAATTAAAGTGATACCATCAGGTTAGGAATCTCGAGTCAAAGATAGGGTGAGTTCTTTGATGTTCGTAGGTGTCAGGACAGTGAAAAAGTATCCCTTTAGGTCATTTTTATACAGTAGCGATGGGGAAACGTCTAGTGTTAGGGTTAGGGAAATGGTTAATGTAGGGTCCATTAAAGTGATAACGTCATGTGCGGAATTTCGAGCCAAAGTTAGGGTGAGTTCTTTTATGTTTGTACTTGTCAGAACAGTGAAAAAGTTTCCCTTAAGGTAATTTTATTATACTAGACCTGGGGCAATGGCAAGGGTTAGGGTTAGCGGAACGGTGAGAATAGGGTCAATTAAAGTGATACCGTCACGTTCAGAAAATACATTCAAAGTCAGGGTGAGTTATTTGATGTTTTTAAGTGTCAGGACATTGGAAAAGTGTCCCTGTATGTCATATGGACACTCTATCCTGTGGAGAAGACTAGGGTTACGGTATGCGGAAAGGTGAGAGAAGAGTCAATAAAAGGGATACCGTCACATTCAGAATCTCGAATCAAAGATAGAGTTAGTACTTTGATGATCTTAGGTGTCTGGACAGTGGAAAACTTTCCCTGTATGTCAATTTGATACACTAGGCCTGTTGTGAAGGCTAGGGTTAGGGTTATCGGTCCGGTGAGAGTAGGGTCATTTAAAGTGACACCATCACGTTCGGAATCTCGAGTCAAAGTTCCGGTGAGTACTTTCAAGTTCGTACTTGTCAGGATAGTGGAAAAATGACCCTATAGGTCATCTTGACACACTAGACCTGGAGAAGATGACTTGGGTTAGGATTAGCGCAACAGTGAGAGTATGGGTCAATAAAAGAGATCCCGAAATGCTCGGAATCTCGATTCAAATTTAGGGTGAGTACTTTCATGTTTGTAGGTGCTAGGTCAGAGGAAAAGTGTCCCTTTTTGTCACATTGATACTCTGGGCCTGGTGAGTCGGCCAGGGTTAGGGTTAGGAGAACGGTGAGAGTTGGGTCAATTAAAGTGGTACCATGACGTTCGGAATCTCGAGTCAAAGTGAGGGTGTGTACTTTGATGTTCGGAGGTGTCAGGAAAGTGTAAAAGTGTCCCTGTAAGTCATATTGACACTCAGGTTACTGGGGATTCCTCTAGGGTTAGGGTTAGCAGAACAGTAAGACTAGGGTCAATTAAAGTGATACCGTCACGTACGGAATCCCGATTGAAAGTTAGGGTGAATACTTTGATTTTCACTGGTGTCAGAACTGTGAAAAAGTTTCCCTTTGGTTCATGTTGATATACTAGGCCTGGGGCAAAGTCTAAGTTAAGAGTTTGCAGAAAAGTGAGAATAAGGTCAATTAAAGTGATACCGTCAGGTTCAGAAAATTGATTCAAAGTTAGGGTGAGTACTTTGATGTTTGTAAGTGTCAGGTCATTTGAAAAGTGTCCCTGTATGTCATATGGAGACTCTATCCTAGGCTGGAGGCTAGGGTTAGGTTTAGGGGAAAGGTGAGAGAAGCGTCAATTAAAATGATACCGTCACATTCAGAATCTCGAATCAAAGATAGAGTGAGTACTTTGATGTTCGTGGGTGTCAGGACAGTGAAAAAGTATCCCTGTAGGTCAATTTGATACACTGGGCCTGGGGAGATGGCTACGGTTATGTTGAGGGGCAAGGTAAGATTAGGGTCAAATAAAGTGATACTGTCACGTTTGGAATCTCGAGTCAAAGTGAGGGTGAGTACTTTCAAGTTCGTACTTTTCAAAACCGTGAAAATGTTTCCCTTTAGATCTTTTTGATGTACTAGTTGTGGGGCGATGGCTAGGGTTAAGTATAGCGAAACGGTGATAGTAGGGTCAAGTAAAATGATAACGTCACATTCGGAATCTCGAGTCAAAGTTAGGGTGACTACTTTGATGTTCGTACGTGTCAGGACATTGGAAGAGTGTCCCTGTAAGTCATATTGACACTCAGGGACTGGGGATTCCTCTAGGCTTAGGTTTAGCTGAAAGGTAAGTGTAGGGTCTATTAAAGTGATACCGTCAGGTTCGGAATCTCGAGTCAAAGTTAGGGGGAGTTCTTTGATGTTCCTAGGTGTCAGGACAGTGAGAAAGTATACCTTTATGTCATTTTGATACAGGGGGCTAGGGAAATGGCTAGTTAGGGTTGGGGGATTGGTAAATGTAGGGTGAATTAAAGTGAAAACGTCATGTTCGGAATCTAGAGTCAAAGTCAGGTTGAGTACTTTCAAATTCGTACTTGTCAGGACAGTGAAAAAGTTTCCCTTTAGGTCTTTTTGTTGTACTAGACCTGGGGCTTTGGCTAAGGTTAAGTATAGCGGAACGGTGAAAGTAGGGTCAATTAAAGTGATATTGTCATGTTTGGAATCTCGAGTCAAAGTTAGGGTGAGTACATTCAAGTTCCTACTGGCAAGGACAGTGTAAAAGTTTCCCTTTAGTTCTTTTTGATGTAATAAATCTGGGGCGACGACTAGCGTTAAGTATAGCCGAACGGTGAAAGTAGGTTCAATTAAAGTGATACCGTCATGTTTGGAATCTCGAGCCAAATTTAGGGTGAGTTCCTTTATGTTCGTACTTGTCAGAACAGTGAAAAAGTTTCCCTTAAGGTAACTTAATTATACTAGACCTGGTGCAATGGCTAGGGTTAGGGTTATCGGAACGATGAGAATAGGGTCAATTAAAGTGAAACCGTCACGTTCAGAAAATACATTCAAAGATAGGGAGAGTTATTTGATGTTTGTAAGTGTCAGGACATTGGAAAAGTATCCCTGTATGTCATATGGACACTCTATCTGGTAGAGAAGTCTAGGGTTACGGTAAACGGAAAGGTGAGAGAAGGGTCAACTAAAGTGATTGTGTCACATTCAGAATCTCGAATCAAAGATAGAATCAGTACTTTGATGATCTTAGGTTCTGGACAGAGGAAAAGTTTCCCTGTAGGTCAATTTGATACACTAGGCCTTTTGCGAAGGCTAGGGTTATGGTTATCGGTCCGGTGAGAGTAGGGTCTTTTAAAGTGATACCGTCACTTTCGGAACCTCGAGTCAAATTTGCGGTGAGTACTTTCAACGTCATATTTGTCAGGACAGTGGAAAAATGACCCTGTATATCATATTGACACACTAGGCCTGGGTAGATCTATTGGTTCAGGGTTATCGGAACGGAGAGAATCGGGTCAATTAAAGAGATACAGTCTGGTTCAAAATATCAATTCAAAGTTAGGGTGAGTACTTTGATGTTTTTAAGTGTCCGGATATTGGAAAAGTGTCCCTGTGTGTCACATGGAGACTCTATCCTAGGTAGGAGGCTAGGGTTAGGTTTAGGGGAAAGGTGAGAGAAGGGTCAATTAAAATGATACCATCACATTCAGAATCTCGAATCAAAGTTAGAGTGAGTACTTTGATGTTCGTGGGTGTCAGGACAATGAAAGAGTATCCTTCTGGGTCATTTTGATACAGTGGTCCTGGGGAGGGGGCTACGGTTCGGTTCAGTGGAAAGGTAAAAGTATGGTCAAATAAAGTGATACTGTCACGTTCGGAATCTCGAGACAAAGTGAGGGTGAGTACTTTGAAGTTCGTACTTTTCAAAACCGTGAAAATATTTCCCTTTACATCGTTTTGATGTACTAGTCCTGGGGCGATGGCTAGGGTTAAGTATAGCTGAACGGTGATAGTAGGATCAATTAAAGTGATAACGTCACGTTCGGAATCTCGAGTCAAAGTGAGGGTGACTACTTTGATGTTCGTATGTGTCAAGACATTGGAAGAGTGTCCCTGTAAGTCATATTGACTCTCAGGGACTGGGGATTCCTCTAGGCTTAGGTTTAGCAGAAAGGTAAGTATAGGGTCAATTAAAGTGATACCTCAGGTTGGGAATCTCGAATCAAAGTTAGGGGGAGTTCTTTGATGTTCGTAGGTGTCAGGACAGGTAAAAGGTATCCCTTTAGGTCATTTTGATACAGGCGCTGGGGAAACCTCTAGTTAGGGTTAGGGGAATAGTATATGTAGGGTTAATTAAAGTGAAAACGTCATGTTCGGAATCTAGAGTCAAAGTTAGGTTGGGTACTTTCAAATTCGTACTTGTCAGGACAGTGAAAAAGTTTCCCTTTAGGTATTTTTGTTGTACTAGACCTGGGGCGTTGGCTAAGGTTAAGTATAGCGGAACGGTGAAAGTAGGGTCAATTAAAGTGATACCGTCACGTCCAGAAAATACAGTCAAAGTTAGGGTGAGTTATTTGATGTTTGTAAGTGTAAGGACATTGCAAAAGTGTCCCTGTATGTCATATGGACACTCTATCCTGTGGAGAAGTCTAGAGTTACGGTTAGCGGAACGGTGAGAGAAGGGTCAATTAAAGTGATATGGTGACATTCAGAATCTCGAATCAAAGATAGAGTTAGTACTTTGATGATCTTATGTGTCAGGACAGTGGAAAAGGTACCCTGTAGCTCAATTTGATATACTAGGCCTGTTGCGAAGGCTAGGGTTAGGATTATCGGTCCGGTGAGATTAGGGTCATTTAAAGTGATACCATCACGTTCGGAATCTTGAGTCAAAGTTACGATGAGTACTTTCAATTTCGTACTTGTCAGGACAGTGGAAAAATGACCCTGTAGGTCATATTGACACACTAGGCCTGGGGAGATGACTTGGGTTAGGGTTAGCGCAACGGTGAGAGTAGGGTCAATAAAAGTGATCCGGTTATGCTTCAATATCGATTCAAATTTAGGGTGAGTACTTTCATATTTGTAGGTGCTATGTCAGAGGAAAAGTGTCCCTGTATGTCACATTGATACTCTGGGACTGGTGTGTCAGCCAGGGTTAGGGTTAGGCGAACGGTGAGAGTTGGGTCAATTAAAGTGATTCCATCACTTTCGTAATCTCGAGTCAAAGTGAGGGTGTGTACTTTGATGTTCGGAGGTGTCAGGACAGTGCCAAAGTGTCCCTTTATGTCATATTGACACTCAGGTACTGGGGATTCCTCTAGGATTAGGGTTAGCAGAACAGTAAGATTAGGTTCAATTAAAGTGATACCGTCACTTTCGGAATCTCGATTCAAATTTAGGGTGAATACTTTGATGTTCATTGGTGTCAGAACCGAGAAAAAGTTTCCCTATTGTTCTTGTTGATATACTAGGCCTGGGGCAAGGGCTAATTCTAGGGTTAACGAAACGGTGAGAATAGGGTCAATTAAAGTGATACCGTCAGGTTCAGAAAATCGATTCAAAGTTAGGGTGAGTACTTTGATGTTTGTAAGTGTCAGGATATTGGAAAAGTGTCCCTGTATGTCACATGGAGACTCTATCCTGGGCAGGAGGCTAGGGTTAGGTTTAGGGGAAAGGTGAGAGAAGGGTCAATTAAAATGATACCGTCATATTCAGAATCTTGAATCAAAGTTAGAGTGAGTACTTTGATGTTCGTGGGTGTCAGGACAATGAAAAAGTATCCCTGTGGGTCATTTTGATACAGTAGGCCTGGGGAGGCAGCTACGGTTAGATACAGTGGAAAGGTAAAAGTATGGTAAAATAAAGTGATACTGTCACGTTCGGAATCTCGAGTCAAAGTGAGGGTGAGTACTTTCAAGTTCGTCCTTTTCAAAACCGTTAAAATGTTTCCCTTTAGATCATTTTGATGTACCAGTCCTGGGGCGATGGCTAGGGTTAAGTATAGCGGAACGGTGATAGTAGTGTCAATTAAAGTGATACCGTCACGTTCGGAATCTCGAGTCAAGGTTAGGGTGACTACTTTGATGTTTGTACGTGCCAGGACATTGGAAGAGTGTCCCTGTATGTCATATTGACACTCAGGGACAGGGGATTCCTCTAGGCTTAGGTTTAGCAGAAAGGTAAGTGTAGAGTCAATTAAAGTGATATCGTCAGGTTCGGAATCTCGAGTCAAAGTTACAGTGAGTACTTTCAAGTTCGGACTTATCAGGACAGTGGAAAAATGACCCTCTAGGTCATATTGACACACTAGGCCTGGGGAGATCGCTAGGGCTAGGGTTAGTGGAACGGTGAGAGTAGGGTCAATAAAAGTGATCCTCTTACGCTCGGAATCTAGATTCAAATTTAGGGTGAGTACTTTCATGTTTGTAGGTGCTAGGTCAGAGGAAAAGTGTTCCTCTCTGTCATATTGATTCTCTGGTACTGGGGAGTCAGCTAGGGTTAGGGTTAGGGGAACGGAGATAGTTGGGACAATTAAAGTGATACCGTTACGTTCGGAATGTCAGGTGAAAGTGAGGGTGAGGGCTTTGATGTTCATAGATGTCAGGGTACTGGAAAAGTGTCCCTGAAGGTATTATGGACACACTGGGGCTTGGGAGTCTTCTAGGGATAGGGTTAGGAGAATGGTGAGAGAAAGGTAAATTAAAGTAATACCATCACAATATAAATCTCAAGTCAACGTTAGGGAGAGTATTTTCAAGTTCATACTTGTCAGGACAGTGAAAAACTTTTTCCTTTAGGTCTTTTTGATGTACTAGTCCCTGGACATCGGCTAGGATTAAGTTTATCGGATTGGTGTTAGCAGTGTACATTAAAGTAATACAGTCACTTTCGGAATCTCCAGTCAAAGTTAGGGTGACTACTTTGATCTTCCTACGTGTCAGGACATTGGAAAAGTGTCCCTGTATGTCATATTGACACTCAGGGACAGGGGATTCCTCTAGGTTTAGTGTTAGCAGAAAGGTAAGACTGGG
The DNA here is from genome assembly GCA_004026885.1 of Lyroderma lyra. Lineage (NCBI taxonomy): Eukaryota > Metazoa > Chordata > Mammalia > Chiroptera > Megadermatidae > Lyroderma > Lyroderma lyra. The sequence continues at coordinate 517 of PVJL010019534.1, read as the reverse complement.
GTCAATTAAAGTGATACCGTCACGTTCGTAATCTCGAGTCAAAGTTAGGGTGAGTTCTTTGATGTTTGTATTTGGCAGGATAGGGAAAAAATTTCCTTTAGGTCATTTTGATACACTAGGCCTGTTGTGAAGGCTAGGGTTAGGGTAATAGGTCCGGTGGGAGTACGGTAAATTAAAGTGATACGGTCATATTCGGAATCTTGAGTCAAAGTCAGGGTGAGTATTTTGATGGTAGTACTTGTCAGGACAGTAAAAAATTACCCTGTAGGTCATATTGACACACTAGTGTAGGGGAGATTGCTAGGGTTAGGGTTAGCAGAACGGAATGGCGAGTTTAGGGTCAATTAAATTTATCCCGTTACGTTCGGAATCTCCAGTCAAATTTAGGGTGAGTACTTTGATGTTTGTCGGTGCTAGGTCAGAGAAAATGTTTCCCTGTATGTCACATTGATACTCTGGGACTGGGGAGTCGTCTAGGGTTATCCTTAGGGGAACATTGACAGTTGGGTTAATTAAA
>PVJL010019533.1:0-13660 GCA_004026885.1 Lyroderma lyra | reverse complement strand
AATTTTTTCATTAGATAATTGTTTTTCTCTGTTAGGTAATAATGAAGAAGCTATGAGAACTTCAGCAGGGAAAGAAGGACTATGAAAAGTAAAATATTAAATACTAAAGGTTAATTTCAATGTTTTTCCCATCCCAATGTCCTTGCATGCCCCTTTCAGAGTTTTTACTGTTCTTGTGGTCAAGTTATTTTAATTAAATAAATAGTAGATAAGGAAGAATATACATGTTCATGAGAAGCACAAGTTAGTTACTGTAGGAGTCCAAATGGGAGGGAAAGAAATTATCTAGTAAAGAAGATAAGAAAGAGATTTATATAGGAGGCGGTATTTTAAAGGGGCCTTGAAGGATAAGAAGAATTTTGACAAATGGAAACAATAAGGGAAACATTCTGTGCTAAAGACAGAATAGAATAAACAAAGGCAAAGAAGATGTATTGGAAGAACTGAGCATATCTGGGGGTTTGGGGATGTAGTTTGGTTGCCACATGCAGTATCAGGGGACTATTGTAAGACAAGACCAATGTCTAACTAGATTTTAATTTCATAATCACTAAGCAGCACAAAAATGTACTCAAAGCAAAAAAACTATAAAGAGTCTCTTCATCTCCTCTTGTTTATCATTTTCTCCATGAAGCAATAAGGCTCTTCTGAAGGTTAAAAGACAGAATAAATTATTTAGTTTGTCCAGTGTCCTGAGAACTCACTGCCTCTTCCTGAGGGCACTATGGAAAGGCATTGTTTGCATTTTCCAAAGAAAAACTGACAGTTCCCTTTAAAAAGCCCTATTTGTATTATCATTATCCACCCAGTCTGTGTTTTTCAGGTGGTTATTTTAGTTGAATTACAGGTCTTTGTAGTAAGAAGTTAAATGCAAAAGATACTAATCCATAGCAAAATAGGTACGAATCAGCACCAGCTTTCAAGTCAGGAAAATAGTTGAGTAACAGTAACTCAAAAAAGGTGTAATTTCGGTGATGCTATATTGTAGGACAAGAACAAATAACATGCAGCTATGATTAAGCTTTTCCCTGAGACTATTAACTACTGCCAATCACTCACTGAGTAATTCACATTTCTTACAGCTTTCACCACCATTTATTTGCTACATTTCTGTGGGATGTTAGTATACCAAAAAATATGTATGATTAAGAAGCAGTGGTTTCAGCTAAGAAGATTGTTGTTAGTACCATACAGAACGTAAGTGTCATGATTTCTGTAAAATTGGGGAGACTACCTTTCTGTCTTTCCCAACCTGGAAGAACTTCATCCAGAAAAACACCATGGCATAGTGGGACAAATTTAGTACCTCCAAAAGATATTTGTCACAGAGAGGACTAGAGCAAAGTGTGACAAAATCAGACACAAAGATAAGGCATTTCCCTGATGACAAGTCACTACACAGGCATTTTTTTGAAGAGCATTTTAAAAGAGAACATACTTTCTTAAGTCTACCATTATCTGAATTTATTTAGAAATAATGGTTTAAAAATCAGCTTAAGTGAGATACTGAAGTTAATGTATAAATTTCAGAGCTACTAATAGGAGCTAATAGTGTTAAAAAAATAAAGTCATTTTTTTAATTCACTCAAGATTCTAGGGAGAACATTTATCTTTTCTTAGGGGGAAGTAGAATGGGGGTATGATACCACATTATTATTTGCAGTTTTTAATGTAGTGATTTAAATTCAAGTTAATTGCTTTTAGAAAACAAGATCCATCTTCTTCACAGTATGGATATAATCATTGTCAATCAGTATTTTTTCTATTTATATAAGGTTCCTAGTTTAACTTACTAATACTTTTTTATTTCCTTTTTTGGATCCTGACAGGGAGTGGGGGATGGGCAGGGAGAGAATGGACTGAGCATCAGAAAATCGCAGAATTGTCTAACATGCTGTAGCTGTGACCACTCTTCCCAGAAGCCCAATCTTGCAGTGTCTCCAGAGATCTAAGGGGTTGTCAGGAGTAGGCTGACCAGACATACAGTTTTAAACAGGACAGAAAACAACAGTACTGCCCCTTTTCAAATGACATGTATGGTCAGCCTACTGACACCTTTTTCGCCCAGTGAGACTAGGCTGACTGTTTGAAACAGGACTGCACTGTTATTTTCTGTCCTGTTTCAAACTGCATGTCATTTAAAATGGAACATCTGGTCAGCGTAGCAGGGGGTCCTGAGAAGAGAAACATGATTGTCCAGGGGGCTGCAGTTCCCTCATCCCAGACTCATCCATAAGCAATCTGGCTCTCACCACTGTCATGCAAACCCCAGTACGCATGAACCTCGCATCCCCACCCCAGAATCACAGTGCAGTGACTCCTTGTCCCAGAAATCATGCCAAGTTGGAGGAACATTTGTAGCCCAAAGGCTATTCAGAAGAGGCAGCTCAGGGCCAGAACAGGGAGTAACTGTTCACGTGTCAACAAAAAATCTGTAGCCTTCCAGAAGCTATAAGACCCTGGGGTAGTGAGTCCAGGCTCACACAACTTGAGAGTCCAATCCTATGCCTACCACAGTCTAAGGCCATAATGACCCTAACGGGCCTGCTCTGCTGAACTTCCTTGGGGTCTGCTCTTTCTCCCAGAAGCTTCCAGGTATCTAAAATTTGTCCCAGGAGATCATCGCTACGTATCCTTGAGCCTTTCCTCTAAGACTTGGGGCATTACTCCTTCTGACCCAGACCATTTATCAGCACTCTGTTGTGGGAGAATTTTATATACACAGAAAAAATACCTGTGGTATTACTGCTTAGGGATATATAGGTGAGATGAATTATATGACTTTGGTGAGGTAAGTGGACAGAAGATAATCAGCATCCTTCATGGAACTTAGTCCAAATAGTTCTCAGTTCTATTTGGGTGAACTACTTATTACAATATTAAATGTAATTTATATTTGGTCAACAGGGAAACATGTACATGAATGATACTAAGCAAATTTTAATATTTGAAACTAGAACAGACAAAAAATTGCTAGCTATTACACTGCAACACTGATATTTCAACTTAGAAAACTTTTTCTTATAATAAGCCCTATTTCAGGGTTCATTGGCCTACATGAAATCATTAAAGCACAGAAAAGACTTATTAACCTGAAATCTTCATTTGCTTTCTAACTTTTAGAAGCTTACCAGGTACTAAGATAATATAACCCTTCCTGAATACAAACCCACCATCATCCCTGTAAAGACTGTATTGAGGGTCTTGATATAGTAGACTACAGTATCTGGAAATAATATGAGCTTTACTAAAAATACTGTCTAAATTCTCCATATTATTAAAGTAATAAAATAACATCTAGATTATAAAATTGCTAACTGATATTTATTGCTTAATTTAGAGGAAGCATTAACATAGATTGGTTGGGCACATAATGTTTACTACATCATTTAGATGAAAAACCAGAGCATGTTATACAACAGATATTTCTACAAAAATTAAGTTTAATCAAAATGTTGTGTCATCAAGTTAATTTTAAATTTAATACATAGTCAAGAAAAGGGCTGAGTTTTTCTGGAAAGGACTACATATTTGGAAATCCACGGATCTCACAAATTGCTTAATTTATGTTACATGATTCTCACACTGGGCACAGTGGTAGATATAATTGAACCATGAATCAAGCACATATGATGATTTTATTTAAACCAATTTTCCTGGTGCCAGGAAGCTCAAATAATGTCCCAAATTTCATGATATAATTTCAGTGAATTTAAAATTCAATAACTCAATAAAATATACAAATTTTTTAATTTAGTCTCAATTATGATTTCTCTGTTAAGATGAGAGCATGAGATTTTTGTGGCAGAAGATAACACATAAATAACATTTATCAGAAAGCTAGGTTCTAGTTAAGTAACCTAATAATTTATGAATGCCGGCTAGTTAGATGTTTAAGAAAACATACTTTTGTCCAATATTTGCTGAAGTTTTTCAGTAACCTTTGTCAGAGTCAAAGGACTCCACTTTATTGCATTCTGTCTCAGTAGGTTCTTTTGTAAAGTAATGAATTATTTAGCAATGTATCCCTTTATTGGCTTCATGTGTTAATTTTCATACATTAATACTTCTTAAATAGAGACAAATACATAATCCTTGTCTTTTGTAGGTGGATTAAGGATTTCACTCACAAAGAAAAATGAAACAACCCTTTCACAGTCTTGTTTCTCAGCCTCCACCATCTTTTCAAAATCCCAAAGAAGAAAAAGACACCATAATATTGGTTTGATGTCATTTTGCCTTGAGAACCTAATTTTTCTAATTAAGAGGGGTAAAAGGAGTACATTTTTAGTATACATAAGAATACCTGAAAAAGTGGTGATGGTCGTTTTCTAAGAATCTCAAGTTTTGTTTTCACAGAAAACCAGATGGTGATTTTGGTTTGGGGGTGTTAGTGGAATTTTGTTTTGTTTATTGTTGTTTTTAAAAAGCAGGTGTGACAGTCATTTTCTCCTGCTACTGTATTAGCACATGTAATTGCCAAGTTCACAGAATTTGCAATTCTTTCACCAGCAGATGGTAAAAGTGATTTTAAGAGAGAGTAAGGATTTTTCAAAAACCATTTCAGAACAGTATGAGATCTGCTGTTTTGCTCAATGGATATGTCAACCTCTGATGAACACTAATGGAAGTCACATAATAGCAGCTACAGTGCATTTGCCTTTAATTATTTGACAGTTATCCAGATTTTGTGAAATGACTTGCTCATTATCTAACAAAGCATTATGTACTTGCAGTAACTTTCTTCAAATCACTTTATAACCATCAGCTAATTAAACTGCACAATACTTCTACAAAATATGAAGGTAGAAAGTTTTACAGGCTCCATTTTACTGAATTCCTAGGTAGATCACTGACAGAGATGCAAGTTAAAAGTAAGTCCCAAACTCACAAGGATTTATGCCCCACGTCACAATGACTTTTGAAATGTAAATGACTCATTTTTAGAATAAGGAGACCTTTGATCTCATAGGCCTTGTTCGTTGCTTCCCTATCATCCATTCTTTTCTTCTTAGCTGACACAATCCCACTTCTGTTCAGATTGGCCATTGTTAAAGAAAAAAAATATTCTGACACTTGTTGATACGGTAAGGAAGACTTTATCCATGATAATCACAATGGAGATATTGCAATAGAGAACAGAAATAGGACTCAACTCTAAATACAGCGTAGATAGCTGGGGGTTTATAGCCAAAGAAGAGAGTGAGGCAGTAAGAAAATTACACAGAGGAGATCAAGGGTAAGAGAATTCTTGCTAAACTAACCTAATAAGACTCTTGCTAAAGAAAAGCCAAGGACTTATAATCAAAGGTAGGGCATGAGGGACTTGATCGGATATCAAGGGTGGTGGGAATCTCACTGAACAAATTGGTAAGATTCTTTGCTATCACTAGGCTGGACAGGACAAAGACAGGATGGGGACCAAAGTAGAGGCCTAGTCTAGAAGAGGGCTCTGTCACCATCTATCCAGCTACAAGTTCAAGTCTCCCTTGTAGCTATGTGGGACATATCATTATACATGCTTCTGAACAACGACACACAAAGAAAAGTCTGCTGAAAAGTTTTGAGAATGTTTTCTTTTTTCTGACATAGACAACTGCCTCTTTCCCTCATTTTCTTCTTGAATGTCATGAATTGCAATCGTGACCACTAGAGTTAATGTCACATGCTATAGGTAGTGGAACAGAAAGGAGGCTAAGATATTGATGAAAATATGGCACTGGTGCAACTGTGAGCTGCTTTCTCCAGACTTCTTATTATGTGAGAAAAATTAAACCACTAGAGTCAGGATTTTTGTAATTCACAATAGAAAGCAATCTTGGCTGAAACATTTGGCAAGTGTGATTCCCTTATTATAACAGAGTGTTGTGGGAAATTTTTATGTTCAACTGGAAAGATAAAATTTTAAAGATAATTCTAGAAAAATTAAATAGTAAGAATGAATAAACCATAGACATCTCTTTTCAGTATTCATGCAATGCTTGTTTTGAGACTATTTCACCTAGAGAAGAAGGTGAGACTATGGGACATAAGGGTTTGATACTCACGTTTTTTCTTAATTTAGAATAAGTTAATATAATCCATATGTAACAATAGGATTTCTGGTTAAGTAAAACAGAAAGTAGTCTATTATTAAAATGAAAATTACAGCATTCTAAATAACCACACAAACATTTTAACTCTCTACTCCCCTGGAGCAGTGGGAGCACATGGCTGTCAGGAGTGCAGAGACCCTCAGCATGCCTGACCTGAGCTGCCACAACCCTCCCACCCCCACTACCTCAGTGTGCTGGGTAAATATCATTTCCTATATGTCCTATGAGATGAAAAGCATGGGGGGACCCTGTTCTGAATAATGATGCATAAATGTGAGTTGGGTTTTGAGGTGGGTCACAAGTAATCTCTTACAAAAATAAAATATTACATTTACAAATGACTTCTTTACAAACAGGCAAATCTATAATTCTCCTTCAGTACCATTCACTCACTCACATTTTGATTATTTTTCTTGAGTTTGTTAATGCTTTTAATTTAAATTATGCATAGATATGAGGGTTGCCTGGAAAAATCCTGTCATAAATGCCTCTATTTTTTATATTAGAAGGTTGGATACTTTCTGGACAGCCCTCATATACACACACATAAATATTCTTTTTCTCATATTATTCATTATTTATCCTGTCCCCTTAGCCTTTACCCAGCTCTTCCAGCCTCCATCTATAATAGAACCCCCCCATTGCCCCTTAGCTAACTTAACACCTGGTCTGTGTCCTTTCCTACTGTGTCCTGTGTCTCATATAATCCTACACAAACACATACATGAACAGAAAGCCTAGTGCCAAAGCCTAGTTCACACCCTTCAAAGAAGTTTTGGAACTCTTTTCTGGAATGGCCATCAGAGCTGTCTTCATACCCAAAATCTAACAATTAAGTTCAGGTACATGCCACCATGAGCTTGTACAGTGCTGCCAATGTAAGCGCATGGCAGCAAGTTCCAAACTTAATTGTCAGATTTTGAGGACAATGACAGCTCTAATGGCCATTCCAGAAAAAGAGTTCCAAAATTGCTTTGAAGGGTGGACTAGGTGCTGGCATCAATGCATAACTTCCCAATGGGAGTACTCTGAAGGTGGCTCTAGTGATATTCAGCAATGAGATATGTAGCACTTTTTCTAGGATGAGTTTGTGAAATTAATTATCCAACCTCATATACATATATGTATATACATATGTCTGGAAAGTATCCAGATATGCAATATAAAAAATGGAGGCACTTATGGCCAGATATAGTAGGATATAAAAATATATACCAGGGATGCCAAAAACATGTATACACATTTTAAGCAATGTTATTAATGTAACACTTTTCAAAGCTGAATTGAATTATGGTAGCAATGTGTAGTATGATGTTTGCTTAAAAGATGGCATTAATCAAATGAATGGTAGCAACAGTTAGGACAGTCAAAGAAAATGGCAGAAGCACGGTTGTTGTTTAAGGAGTACAAGACCATTGAAGTGGTATTTGAAATTCAAGAATGTTATTTGAGTTTCCTCCACATTCTCCTGACTTAACACCTCTTGACTTCTACCTATGGGAGAATCTTAAAGATGTGATATACTGTAGAAAACTAGATGCACTGGTGGTATTTCAGGAAGAAATTGAAAGGGCATGCACAGCGATACAAGTGGACACTTTGGTCAACATTGCTCAAGCAGTAGTTCACCATAATCAGAAGGGTCTCGACACTTTGAGCTACCTTGGTAACCACTTTGAGCACCTCTTATAATTGCAGAAGTTAAAGGTGACTTGTATTCAACTTTTGTTATTGGTATATATTAAGTATTACAATTTTAATTCAGTTTTTTCCTTTCTTAAAATGTGTATACATTTTTCTGGCACTGTGTGTGTGTCTGTGTGTGTGTGTGTGTGTGTGTGTGTGTATTCCTCCATCTTACTAATGGGTGTTTTATTTTCTGATTTTCAACAGAAAAAAATGTCATAATAAATATTTATTTATACATAGATGCTTTTATTTCTATGGTATAAATTCCCAACACTGAAATTCTAAATTTTTCCAAAGACTTTTCAAAGAGGCTAGCTACTTCTAGCATCAACATATGAATACTTTTTTCTATATTCGTAACAGTAATTTATTACAAATCTTTTTAATTTCTGCCACTTCAGTATTGATGAAGTTACATCTTGTTTTTACTTTCATTTACATTTCTCTGCATATGAATTTTAGCATCCTTTCATGTTTGTTAACCATTTGTATTTGCTCTTCTGTGAAGCATGTATTCATAATATTTGCCCAATTTACTTGGGCTGTTTGCCTTTGTCTTGCAAATTTTCATATTCACACAGATATTAACTATTACAATTACCTGTGTTTTCCAGATCTATTGTGTTTATCAACTTTGTTGTGGTTGTTATATATAGGTTCTCCATTTTTAAATGGTTATATAAAACCTCTTTTTTTCTTTGTAGATAATAGGTTATTAGTATTGGCTAAGGAGGTTTGCCTAACCCCTATTTTATTTTAGTCATTTAAATCTGTCTGAAATTTATTTTTGTATATGACATATAATAGGGATTTATTTTTATTCTCTTCCAGAATAAATTGAAGCCACCACATTTATCAATATTAATTGCTTAGATTTACCATATTCATTATTCTCTATTCTTTTCCATTAATCTATTCATACATTCCTATAATGATTTGATTACAGAAACTTTATAGTATGCTCTGATATCTGATATGCAAAATGCCTCCTTGCTGTTCTTTTCCACATTTTTGTTGGCTGTTCTCAGATATTTATTCCTTTATATGAACTATAAGATCATTTTATCCAGTTTAAAAAATAAATCTGATGGGATTCTCATTGAAATTGCCTTAAATATATATATATATATGTTAATTTGAGGAAAGTTGACAATTTTCATGACATTGCCTCTCCCATTCAAGAACATGATATGTCTATCCCTTATTCAAATTTTGCTTTATGATTTTAATTAGATATTATCATTTTATTTGTAAAAGTCTGCTACTCTTCTGGTTAAATTTACTTCTAAGTATTCCACAGTTTTGTAACTATTAGAAAGATAGAGTTTATATGTACTTCTTGCTAAAATAAAGAAAATAAATTGATTAATTTTTTTGTGGTGCATATCTGGCCAATTTACCAAATTTTATCATTAGTTCTATTATATAAGTTGTTTTTATTCAACATACATATATGTCTAGATATGTGCTGTGTTGAATAGGAACAAGGACTTCCTACTCAACATTATAGGTCCTAGAATTAATCCTGAAATTATGTCCACCACATTAACATCCATCTTTCTGCCTTTCTGTGGGGGTGAAAAAAATAGAATGTCTACTCTGAGAAATCTAATAACTATATGGATTGATTAAACTGATTGTATTATTACTCACTTTCCACCCACATTCTTTTCTTCATCCAGAAATAAATACTTACATATTTTCTTTAAACATTTGGAATGACATCATAAATGAACAGTTTATCAAAAGTTTCAATGCATTACTTTTTATCCAATAATAGCATGGCTGGTTTGTATGCTTAAATTTATGGATTTAATTTTACATTGTTATTTTTAATTTCACATTTAAATTTTCATATTTAAATAACTTGATTCCCTGGGAATTAACTTAACAAAGAACGTGACAGACTTATACATGGAAAACAATAAGACATTTTTCAAAGAAATTGAAGCAGACACTAAGAAATGGAAAAATATCCCCTGTTCATGGATAAGAAGACTTAATATTGTTAAAATGGCCATTTTGCCCAAAGCAATCTACAGATTTAATGAACTACCCATCAAAATCCCACAATCATACATTCATGAAACAGATAAAAGAATGATCAGATTTATATGGAACCATGAAAGACCTCAAATTGCCAAAGCAATACTACATAAAAAGAATAAGGCTGGTGGCATTACAACCCCTGACCTCAATTTATATTACAAAGCATCACTAGTCAAAACAGTTTGGTACTGGCAGAAAAACAGAAATATAGACCAATGGAACAGAACTGAAAACCCAGAAATAAATCCACAAATTTATGGACACATAATTTTGATAAAGGAGAAAAAAATATGCAGTGAGTAAAAGACAGCCTCTCAGTAGGTGGTGCTGGGAAAACTGGAAAAACATATGCAAAAGAATGAACCTGAGCTGTGAACTCTCACCATATACAAAAATTAACTCAGAATGAATTAAAGACCTTCATATCAGACCTGCAACAATAAACTGTGTAGAAGAAAACATTGGTACTAAACTTATAGACCTAGGATTCAAGGAATACTTCATGAACCTTACCTCAAAGGCAAGGGAAGTAAAAGCAATAATAAATGAATGGGATTATATTAAACTAAAAAGCTTCTGCACAGCAAAAGAAACCATCAACAAGGCAAAGAGACAGCCAACTAAATGGGAGAAAATATTTGCAAACAACGCATCAGATAAGGGTCTAATATCTAAAATACATAAAGACCTAAAATGACTTAACAACAAAAAAACAAACAACCCAATTAAAAAGTGGGCAGAAGAACTAAACAGACACTTCTCCCACGAAGAAATACAAATGGCCAGCAGACATATGAAAAAATGCTCATCCTCATTAGCTATGAGGGAAATGCAAATCAAAACCACAATGAGATATCACCTCACACCTGTGAGAATGGCTGTTATCAACAAGACAAGGAATAACAAGTGCTGGAGAGGATGTGGAGAGAAAGGAACTCTCGCACACTGCTGGTGGGAGTGCAAACTGCTATGGAAGACGGCGCCGAGGTTTCTCAGAAAGTCAGGAATGGAGTTACCATTTGACCCAGCAATCCCCCTTCTGGGGATCTACCAAAAAAAAAAACTTGAAAACCTTTGTCTGCAAAGACTTATGTACCCCAATGTTCATTGCAGCGCTGTTCTCAGCGGCCAAAACATGGAAACAACCAAAGTGCCCTGTGACAGATGACTGGATAAAGAAGCTGTGGTACATTTACACAATGGAATATTACTCAGCTATAAGAAAAGATGAAATATTGCCATTTGCAACAAAATGGATGAACCTGGAGGTCATTATGCTAAGCGAAATAAGCCAGACAGAAAAAAACAAAAACTGCATTACTTTACTCATATGCGGAATATAAAACTGGAAGCAGCAAAGAAAAAAACAAACAAACAAAAAACCCATACACAATCAATATTTTAATGTTTATTTGGAGACAAGTGGGGAGGGGATGGGAGAAGAGGGAGGGGTGGGAGGGGAAGGAGTGGGAGCTAAATACATGGTGATGGAAAGAGAACTCACACTAGGTGGTGAACTTACTATACAACAAGTCGACAATGCACTGTAGAATTGTATGCCTGAAACCCATGTAATTCTTGCTAAGAGATGTCACCCAAATCAGTTCAACAGTAAAAAAAAAATTTTTTTAAGAAAAAAGAAAAGAAATTTAAAAATAAAAGTGGAAATCAGTGAACTTGAAAATAGAAAATAAATAAATAAATAAATAAGTAGCCAAGCGTACAATTCTGAAAAATGCAGTCTTAAGTGGATGTAGGACCTGAAACATAAGATTTTTCTTATTGCTTAATTTGTTTGTTTTGTAATCAATATATGTAGTTTATATTCAGCTTCTATGTGTTCAGATTACATCTTCCCAGAAATTCTTTATTAGAAAACAGTTTTACTCCTTCCTTACCATGTATTCTCAATATCCTAATTTAGACTGTCATTTAACCTAGATTTTTTGTCTCCCAAATTAGCTCCTTCCCACTGTCTTTCCTTTGTGAGAAATCTCCATTCTGGGAGCTGCTAAAGCTGAACTGTCAGAATGCTCTAACTTCTGTGAAATGTGCCCAAGAACCTCAAATTCACCATATGCTAACTAGTCCTCTCTTCCACTAACCTCATCCAAATCTGCCCCTGCTCCAGGATCCTGAGTCTTGGTGTTACCACATAACATTTCCTTTGACTGTGATCTCATAAGATCATAATGAAGCTTATTTCTCAGTAACGTCATAGCCATTGTAACGTAGTGCAATGCATTACTCATGGGTTTGTGGTGATGCTGGTGTAAACAAAGCTACGGTGCTGCCAGGCATACAGAGGTAAAGCACATACAATGATGTACATTACATAATCATTGGTGATAAACAACTGTGTTACTGATTTACGTATTCACTAAACTATACTTTTTAATCATTTTAGAGTGTACTCTTTCTACATATAAATAAATCATCTGATGTAAAACAGTATGCCAACAAGTTTATTTAAAATACTAGAGTCTAAGAAAAGAAAAAGTGGAGTACATCAAACAAGCTTCTGAATAGCGAAGAAAACCATCCACACAATGAAAAGATAACCTAGAGAAAGAGAGAAAACATTTGCAAATTACATATCTGGTGTAATATTAATACCCCAAATGTACAAGAAGTAATGTAACTCAATAGTGAAAACAAAAATAATCCAATTTAAAAATGGGTAAAGGACTTGAACAGACATTTTTATAAAGAAGGCACACAAATAGCCGACCGGTACATGACGAGGAGCAAATCATCACTAATCCTCAGAGAAATGCAAATCCAAATCACAATGAAATACCCCCTCACACCTGTTAGGATGGATATTACAAGGAGAGAGAGAATTGCTGCCAAGGATGCAGGAGAAAGAAAACTGTTGCATGCTATTGGTGGGAATGTAAACTGTTACAGCCACTCTAAAAAACATCATGCAAGCTCCTCAGGAAATTAAAAATAGAACTGCCATATGATCCTGCAACCCCACTTCTTATTACATAGCCAAAAAAAATTGAAATCAAGATCTTGAAGCAATATCTGCACCCCCATGTTAATAGCAGCATTGTTCATATGGCCGAGGCATGGTAACAACCTAAGCATCCGTCAATGGATGAAAGGATAAAGAAAATGTGGGATGTGTGTCTGTGTATATACAGATATATGTGTGTACAAACACACACACACACACACACACACAAAATTGAATATTATTCAGTCTTTTAAAAAGAATAAAATTCTGTCATTTGCAACAACATGGATGAACCTGCAGTGAAATAAGACAGATGGAAAAAAATTAACACGGCATGGTATCACTTGTATGTGTACAAAATCTCAGTTGCAAGATGAACAAGGTCTCTGAGGAGCTAACGTATAACACGGTAACTACAGTTGGTAACACAGTATTTTATAATTAAAATTTACTAAGAAAGATAACTTTAAATGCTCTCACAATAGGTTGACCAGATGTACCATTTTAAACAGAACAGAAAACAATGGTACTGTCCCATTTCAAACAGTATGCATGGTCAGCCTGCTGATATCTTGAATTTAGCCCAGGGAGACTAGGCTAACCATACATATATCATTTGAAAGGGGACACTGCCATTATTTTCTGTCCCATTTAAAATGATACATCTGGAAAAACATATGCAAAAGAATGAACCTGAGCTATGAACTCTCTCCATATACAAAAATTAACTCAAAATGGATTAAAGACCTTCATATAAGACCTGCAACAATAAACTGTATAGAAGAAGACATAGGTACTAAACTTATAGACCTAGGATTCAAGGAAGACTTCATGAACCTGACCTCAAAGGCAAGGGAAGTAA
>PVJL010019532.1:0-13667 GCA_004026885.1 Lyroderma lyra | reverse complement strand
TTTTATTGTTAGACTTATTGGGGTGACATCTGTTAGCAAGGATTACATAGGTTTCAGGCATACAATTCTACAGTGCATTGTCAACTTGTTGTATAATAAGTTCACCACCTAATGTGACTTCTCTTTCCATCACCTTATATTTAGCTTCCCCCCCTCCTCTCCCACCCCCTCCCCTTTCTCCCCTCCCTAACCCACTCGTTCCCAAATAAACATTAAACTATTGATTGTGTCCATAGGTTATTTGTTTGTTCATTTCTTTTTTTCTTTGCTTTCAGTTTTATATTCCGCATATGAGTGAAATCACCCATCAAAATCCCACAATCATACTTTCGTGAAATAGATAAAAGAATTATTAGATTTATATGGAACCAAAAAAGACCTCGAATTGCCAAAGCAATACTACATAAAAAGAACAAGGCTGGTGGCATTACACTTCCTGACTTGTATTTATATTACAAAGCATCAATAGTCAAAACAGCTTGGTACAGGCAGAAGAACAGAAATAGAGACCAATGGAATAGAACTGAAAACCCAGAAATAAACCCACAAATACATGGACAAATAATTTTCGATAAAGGAGCAAAAAACATACAATGGGGAAAGGACAGCCTCTTTAGTAGGTGGTGCTGGGAAAACTGGAAAAACATATGCAAAAGAATGAACCTGAGCTGTGAACTCTCTACATATACAAAAATTAACTCAAAATGGATGAAAGACCTTCATATAAGACCTGCTACAATAAACCATATAGAAGAAGACATTGGTACTAAACTTATAGACCTAGGACTCAAGGAAGACTTCATGAACCTGTCCTCAAAGGCAAGGGAAGTAAAAGCAAAAATAAATGAATGGGACTAATCTAATAATTCTTTTATCTATTTCACGAAAGTATGATTGTGGGATTTTGATGGGTATTGCATTAAATCTGTAGATTGCTTTTGGCAGAATGGCCATTTTCACAATGTTAAGTCTTCCTATCCATGAACAGGGCATATTTTTCCACCTCTTAAATTCTTTTCCAATTTCTTTCAAAAGTGTCTTATAGTTTTTTGTGTATTAGTCTGTCACATTTTTTGTTAAGTTAATTCCCAGGTATTTCATTCCTTTTGTTGTGATAGCAAAAGGAATTGACTCCCTTATTTCTTTTTCTGAGGATTCATTGTTTGTATAAAGGAATGCTGTTGATTTTTGTACATTGATTTTGTATCCTGTGACTTTACTATATTTGTTAATTGTTTCTAGTAGTTTCCTGGTGGAATCTTTGGAATTTTTTACATAAAGGATCATGTCATCCGCAAATAGTGACAATTTGACCTCTTTTTTCCCAATTTGGTTACCTTTTATTCCTTTCTCTTGCTTGATTGCTGTGGCTACAACTTCCAGTACTATATTAAATAACAGTGGTGACAGGGCGCATCCCTGTCTTGTTCCTGATTTTTTCAAGTGACTTGTTTAAAGAAACTTTTAAAAAGTTTCTTTCACTTTTACCAAAGAGAGGTCTAATTTCTTTCACTTAATTAATCAACTAGTGCTGCTATAGGAGTTATAAGAAGGATAATGAGAACTGTTGCTGTGATGGTCACTGAGAATTTAATAGGTTATAGACTCAGAATAAGTCTTTCTACTGAATAGCCAAAAGATAATACAATTATCAAACCAAGAAACATATTCTATCAGTCGTCATTTAAAAACAGACAAAAGTAAAGTCACCAGAGTTGCAGAACTTCCTTTGCTAAAAATAAAGAGGAGAAAAATATTTAGAAGCAGAAAAGGAGAAATAGATTCCCATCAACTGAAATAAACCATTTAAATCCCTTTTTCACTTCAGTTTTGTGTAATATAAAATAGGTGGACCAAATAACTGTCTAGCTCCTTACTAGCTCAAAAAGTTTTCATTTCTGATGTTATAAACATCAATAGTAATTCATAAAACTTTTAAAGTCCTGAACACATGACAAAGATTATTTCATATTGACTATAATACTCAAAAGTGGAGGTCTTCACCGACTTAGTTCCAATGATAAAATCAGACCAAGAACCTCAGAACATTCTATATTGGTTAGTTAACAAGTTTGTGCTGATGACAAATTGTTACCAGTTCTCAGAGATGACTTATGAAATATAAGATATAGCCTGTGTTTTTTAGATTTTATGTGTGTGTGTGTATGTTGCATAAAGATCCAAGAAAGCAAAATCAAATCTCTATCATTTCATTTCTGTATAGCTTTTAATTTAAAATTGCTACTCAGGTCAATGTCCAATTCATTTTTATTTTCATTTTAAAGTTTAGCTTATTTCCCATTTAATACCACTGGTTCACTTTATTGTGAATTTTTTTACTTTGACTTAGTACAATATGTATATTCAATTAGAGTAATGGTTAGAAAACATTTTGACAACCATAGAAAATAGTAGTTAATGTTTTCCATCTGCTACATGGCATGTCACCAAAAGAACCACTGATCCTGCAGAATAAGGAAACACCTATGCAAGTACATGACAGAAATCTAAGTGTCTAATGGATTAATTTTGATCATTATACATTTTTGTAAATGCTACCATATGTTGTTGACATTAGCCATTATCAAAATTAGTGCCTAAATGTTGTCACTTCTAGAGCTTCACTCTAGAAAGTTTCTTAAAATTATAATTATTTTAATTTACTTGTGTAAAATGTATTGTCATTTATTTCTAAATGTCTAATTTCTAAAATTAAAGTTACAGTTCTGAAGTGTCTTCCTTATATCAGCTTCTGTGGTGGTGCGAAGTCTTTTGTTTGTTTGATAGACTGAAGTTCTCCAAAGAGTCAGAAACCAAGAATTCTATGTAATGATCTCAAATTGCAGAAAAGGAATGCAGAATGCTCACAATTTCAATCAGCACACTTGGGAAGCATTGCAAATTGTCTGTGTTCTAGGAAGTCACCACAGCACGGCTCCATGTTGGGCCCCATCTTTCCCCTCCCCACCCTACCTCATTCTTCCTGAGGATTGTGCTGGAAGAAGAGAGCTCAGTCAGGATGACACAGAAAAATCTAAGATGATCTTTCTAGGTGAGTCTATTTCACCAACCTGGCACAAAAATGGAGATCAGGAAGGCTTCCCATAACCAAAATAATTGTTCTAAATATTATAAAATATTGCCAAATTTATTTTGTTGTTTATTGAGCATTTACTGAGTTCTCACAAAGTGCTAACATTGTCTTAAACTGCTTAGAGGCAAAATACTTACTCCATTTAATGTGACCAACATTATACACCTAAGACATTGCTGAACACAGGTGCCTGACTACAGAGCCCTAACCAGTGCACAGTCCTACTTCTGAATGACCAAATGTAGAGGGCTAAATTTACTGGTACAAATGACACAAACGTAACATCCTGTCTTCTCGTCAGAATGTAACTAAGCAGCCATTCTGGCCTGAAATTTCTTTAGTCTTCTAATAAAGTTTACAGAACCTGGCTTATCATAATTAGCACAGTACATGCAAATTTCAAACAGTGAAAATTTGAAGGAAGAATGAGGCAAATCACATAGCTCTCTCCAATCTGAAAACAACAAAGAAACAAAAACTCATCAATAGTTTAGTGGTTAGTGGTTATCTGAGGGTATGGGGGGGCGGGGAGTTAAGGAGAAGGGACAGGGTCTCAAATATATGGTGATGGAAAGAGGACTGACTCTGGCTGTTGAACACATAACACAACACATAGATGATATATTGCAGAACTGTACACCTGGAACCTGTGTAAATTTTACTAACCAATATCACCCCAATAAATTAAACAATAAAAAAATTACAAAAATAGACCTGGAGCTCAAGGAAGAATTCATGAACCTGACATCAAAGGCAAGGGAAGTAAAAGCAAAAATAAATGAATGAGATTATATCAAACTAAAAAGCTTCTGTACAGCAAAACAAAGCAAAAAGACAGCCAACTGAATGGGAGAAAATATTTGCAAATAGTGCATCAGATAAGGGTCTAATATCTAAAATATATAAAGAAATAATATGACTTAATAACAAAAAAACAAACAGCCCAATTGAAAAGTGGGCAGAAGAACTAAACAGATACTTCTCCCACGAAGAAATGCAAATGACCAGCAGACATATGAAAAAATGCTCATCCTCATTAGCTATCAGGGAAATGCAAATCAAAACCACAATGAGATATCACCTCACAGCTGTTAGAATGGCTGTCATCAACAAGACAAGGAATAACAAGTGCTGGAGAGGATGTGGAGAAAAAGGAACTCTTGCACACTGCTGGTGGGAGTGCAAACTGGTATAACCACTGTGGAAGGCAGTGTGGAGGTTCCTCAGAAAACTGGGAATGGAGTTACCATATGACCCAGCAATCCCCCTTCTGGGGATCTACCCAAAAAACTTGAAAACCTTAGTCTACAAAGACTTATGCACCTCAATGTTCATTGCAATACTGTTCACAGTGGCCAAGATATGGAAACAACCAAAGGTCCCTGTGACAGATGACTGGATAAAGAAGCTGTGGTACATATACACAATGGAATATTACTCAGTTACAAGAATAGATGAAATATTGCCATTTGCAACAAAATGGATGGACCTGGAGATCATCCTGCTTAGTGAAATAAGCCAGATAGAAAAAACAAAGAACTGTATGACTTCACTCATATGCAGAATATAAAACTGAAAGCAACGAAGAAAAGAACAAACAAACAAATAACCCATGGATACAATCAATGGAGATCTCCAAGGGTTGAGTGTAGAGGAGGAAAGAGAACCAAGATCTGAGCTCTGGGGTGTCCCTATATTAAGAGGTGAGGGAGACGTGGAAGAACCTGTCAAGGACACTAAGAAGGGGTGAGCAGTAAAGAAAACCAAGAGAGGAGAATGGACACTAGAGGATAACCAGTAGTTTATGCCACAACTGAGAAACTAGTGATCAGTACACTTGTTAGAAAGTAGTGGAAAAGTCAGCCCAAGAGGTTTTCCTATGACTATATTTGTAGTAATAGTAGATACAACGGTAGTAACAACAGTTATCATTTTATGATAAAATGAACAACAAAAACAGCTATTGAGCATTTTTACTACGTGTTTCATATTTGTACCTTCATTAACAACTAAGGATGTATTCCTTGGTGATGTAGTGGCTAGGTTTCAGCGCTCTCAACGCTGTGGCCTGGGTTCGATTCCCAGCCAGGGAACCACCACCAAAAAAACCCCCAAAAAACAAAAACAAAAAAAAACAAACAAAAAAACCCAAACAAAAAACAGCTAAGGAAACTGAAGCACAGAGAGGTTATGGAACCTGTCCAAGGTATAGATGCTTTGGGTCACACATTTAATTTGGCTGACTTTTTAGACTCAAGTCCTCAGTTATATTCTCAGTAAGTAAGATTACTGATTGTGGCTCTCAATTAGATGATGTATTTCTATGTGCTGTTTTTTTTTTCCTATTGTTTTAAGTTTTTGCAAATCTCTTTAATGCATGACAATAAAAGACAGCTAGATTTTCATATCTACTTCTGCATTCTATCTATAGCAATATGTTGTTTGGAATAGTGTATGAAGTGAATATGGCTTCACATATTGGAAAAGTAAGAAGCATTTTCCCGTGGGACCCCAGCCCCTGGCCCTGCCAAGGTTTCAGGAGCACCCAGATCCAGGGCTATCAATGCGGTCCCACAATGTGAAGTCCCAGTGACCCTTCTCCCCCAGGCACGCACATGCCCTGGTTCCGACATGAGGGGAAGATTGGGCCCAGTTAAGCCAAACCACAACCCACTGAGTAGGGAATCACTGGATTGCCTGTACGTCCCACGAACTGTGGAACATCATCTCTATCCTTAAAATGACTCAGCGAGGGCAGTATTACTACTCCCATTTTAGAGCTGAAGAAACTGAGGATTCGGGGTGTTCGTGGGCTCCTGGCTGGGGCGTCTATAATACTCGTGGACTGGGGCGGTCAGTGTGCCTGCGCAGAAGACCTCCAGGACGACAAGCGCGAAGTGCAGCCTGATACTGACGGCGTGCAAAAGATGCGACTCAAACACTCCAAACGGGGTCACAGCAACTGCGCGTGCGCGTGCACGTGCGTTTACATATGGAAAAACGTCTGGCACTCCTTACCTGCCTTGGAGGGTAAGTAGAGTAGGGGGAGAATTTCACTTTTTTCCCTCCACATCCTGAGAGAGACAAGGAAGGGGGGCGGGCGGAGAGGAGGGAAAGGAGAAGGGGAGAGGAGAAACGTTTACTTCCTTCGTGGGCACTTTACTATATTCCTATTTTCTACAATGAGGATGAACTGCTTCTGCAATGATAATATTAAAGTTTATTTAAATTATTATATAGAATAAGTAAATCTTCCATTGAGCCCGCCGCAGAAACGTTGTTTAAGGATCTAACCAGGGAATGCAAATGTCCACTGGGGTCCCAGCCCGCACGCTTTCACGCCTGGGCAAGGCCGGGGTGCGGCGGGGCGCGCGGGGCAGGCCAGGGCCGGGGCGGGGACCGAGCAGGGCCTCGGGGGCTGACAGACAGTTGTATGATTTGTGTAAGTTCCTTACCGTGCCCCCCTGGAACTCTGTCCTCTACTTCCCCCTCTGTAAAATGGGAGTGCTGCTACCTACAGGGCGAAGTCTACGTAAGATTAAATGAGAGCATAGGAAAACGTGTACGTCCAGTGTCTGGCACACGGGGTGTGATAAATGGTGACAAACATTTATTGTTTATTAGGGGACAAATGGGAAGGGAATGGGAGAACCATACATTATGTGCTTTCACTGATTTTTGTGTTATAAGGAGTCAGGAATTTCATCTGTTATTAAAGTTAATGAATGAATAATATTAGTGTGGTATCCAGTAATTGTTGGGCTTGCTTTTGTATATGTGCTTTAACCTTAATAGACGGAAGAGAAAAAGAAAGGAACTTTACGGCAGTCTATACAAGGAATGTTATTTTCTGAATGGGAATATAATATTTGGTCTCAAATATACATTTAATATTTGTGGAGGATCAGCATAGAAAGGAATAGAATTATACATAATTGGGATATATCCTTTGAAACATCATTGATGACCTGGTTTTGGACACTTATTCCAGAAGTTCAGAAACATTCTTAAGGGATTAAAATGACATTGGTGAACAACCCAAAATTTTTATTTTTCTTTACTATGCTGCTTGCCCTACAATACTAAGCTCATAGATTTTAAGCTTCAAGTAGAACAAAGCCAAGTGACGAGCAAATTAATTGTCACTATCATATCAAACATGTATAGTGGAAATATCAGTCTTAATCCAAAACTAAAATCAAAGGGGGGTGGGGAGGGAGGGAGAGAGAGAGAGAGAGAGAGAGAGAGAGAGAGGTGGAATTCACAAACAAAAGTGGTTGATAGAAAAAACATGCAGAGCATCAATAGGAACCAAGAGCCAATGAAATCTTGGGCCAAGATTAGATTGAGACCCATGATAAAGCATACAAAGAGTTACTCTTATTCTTATTGTAGAAACAGGCATTAGAATTAGGGCTCGTGTGACTTAAGAAAATGCAATCACTTGCCTTCATCTAAGAATTTAAACTCAGTAGGTATGCAGTCTTTGAATACATGTTCTATTGTCAATGGAAATCACAGCAGAAATGTACTTCTCCTTCTCACAATCCCCAAACTAGATTTTATTTATCAATAAATGCTTTGAAATTTTATACTCCACTTTCTCTGATGGTGGCCTTGCATTCTTAATCACCTCCAGAAATCATATTTCTCTTAAATAGGCATCCTAATAAAAATGTGTCAACACATAGACATAAAAACACACCATATTCCTCCTTAGCTTTTCATTCAGCCTCTGTTGCCATAAAATTTAAATCATTTCTCTAAAGTTCCTTTTATTACATTGTCCATAATATCCATACATACTATCTGTATTATGTCTTTTGTAAATTTCTGTAAATTTAATGGCATTATGTGTGAACTTTTTTTAGGTTTGGTTCACAAAAAAGGAATAGGTACTGTAACTACAATACTATAGATAAGGTACTATAAAATTTCCAGATTATTAATGAAATCAAATTTTAATTCTCAAATTATTATTATTTAAAACAAATAGTGGCAAAAAACAGTTAGTGGCAAATTAATTTAAATTGTCCCATCAATAATAATAGTGAAGTGCAGAAACGAAATCAAGACCACACTTTTCTACCTTCCTTCTCATCCTAAATCCCTAGAAATGACAGGAGAGTGAATTAAGATTAATAACAGTGCTGGAAAACATTGGTGAACAAATATTTTTTGAGGAACCCCTAAGAAACACAAAGTAGATATAACTGGCTGAGGCAAAAGTCACAGCACATGGAAGCCCAGAGAAAAGTGTGGCTGTGCTACTTGGAGGCTCTGCAGGTTTCTAAGCTTGGAAAAGATGGCCACTAAATGGATGGATCCCTTTTCTCCTGCCCCAAAGGTCCTCTCCCACGTTGTATTGTGATTCAGGCAGCTGAGCATTCACTCCAGCGTGAAGAAATGCGAGCAGTTCAGCAGGTGAGGCAGGGCACTGACCTTTGCAAAAGGTGTCACCCAGGCTGGATTCCTCAGCTGGTAACACATCTCGTCCCTCCTCCCCAGCTTTGGAAACAAACCTCAGACAAATAAATGACCAAAACCAAGGATTGCCATATATGTGAGGAAACCCAGTGTCATAAAAGAGGTGCCCCAAATTTCATTAATAGATCTAGTACCTGAGACAAAAATGCTTAATCAATCAAACAAAATAAAGCTTTAATAAAAAATGAAATTAATATCCTCAGAAGGACATCCTAACTATAAAAAATAGAAACAGGTATTACAACAAAGTGATGTTAGATCTTAGAAATAAAAAATACTAGTATTAAAATAAAATTCAGGATGTGGGCTGAGTGATAGAATGAGACACATGGAAGGACAGGCTCAGAAACTGAAAAATTACAGACAACCTGACCCTAAATGCAGGGCGACAGAGTGAACAGGTGAGATAATAATAAAAGTTAAAGCTTGAGAGAAAGTCCCAGAAAGTCTTACATCCACCAAGTGGGAGAAGAGTGAGAAAGAGGACCTAAAAAAAGAATAAAATTAATGATAAGAGAACATTTCCAAGAACGTCAAAAGACATGAGTCTTCAGATTCAAAGGGACTACTAAAAAT
Organism: Lyroderma lyra; assembly: GCA_004026885.1. NCBI lineage: Eukaryota > Metazoa > Chordata > Mammalia > Chiroptera > Megadermatidae > Lyroderma > Lyroderma lyra. The sequence continues at coordinate 4,510 of PVJL010019532.1, read as the reverse complement.
TGAACAAGATGAAAAACAACCAGAGGTGTGTTCTCATGACATATTAGAGGAGAAGAATATCTTAAACGCCCTCGGAGAAGAAAAACAATTATCTGCAAAGAGCAAGAATCTGACTGATACTAGGTTTTATTATAGTAGTGCTGGATGCAGGGAGTCAATAGAGCAAAATTTCAAAGTAGCAAATGAGAACAAATCAGAATCCAATTCAAATTTGAATCTTAAACAACTAAAATATCCACCAAATCAGGTAATTACATGAGGCATAGTATATCTGTATTATGTGACATTATTCAGCAGTTAAATATAATGCCATCCCTCAGATATATCGTTAATGGAAAAGCAGATTACAGGAATATAGATTTATAAATACACAAATATGTGTTTATAAATATATGAATATATTTTATATAATATGTATTTTATATATTAAAAGTATATATTTATAAATATAGGAATCTTTCTAAGTATATAAAAGCATTTATTTATAAATGTATAAGTATATGTATCTATAATACATATAAAAGTGTGTGTGTGTATATATATGAAACAGATGCATATAGCTAAACTCAGTTTGGTTAACCTTAGAGAATGGGATTTAGAATAGGAGAAAGGGGAGAAGGGGACAAATGAGGCACAGGGGCAGCTTGAGAAGGCTGGGAAGCAGAAGGAACATGGAATCTACAGTGACAGGAGAGAGGTCACGAGCACTTTGCCTGCTTAATTTTATCGAGACTGAAGGTGCATAAGAAGTAGACAAGATAAAATTTAAAGTTCTAAACTGTATTCTTTAAGTCCCCAATACCCTTCCCCTTCTCATACACACGGCATTTTCTATAGTATGGAGGATCCTATCCTGAAAAAGTGAACAACATTCTCAGATTAAAGGCCAGAAGGATTGTATGAACTGAAGGGAAGAACTGTAAGAGACTTGCTTCATCAGAAAACATGTCACTCTTCAGCCATGTTACAGCTGCACTTGAGCTTTGAAACCAATATGAAAGGGTTTCACAAGTCAAAAATAGTAAACGAGTTCATGGACTATCTGGCCTGATTTTATTTTTTAGGCATTTTAAGGACACTACATTCCTTTTATAAAATGATACCAAAAACTGGCAGAGAATAATTAATGGCAGTCTTTTTCTGATTGACATTCTAGACCGACACAAAGAATACTATAGAATTTAGTATTTTGCAGTAACAGAATTGTGAGCAATTGTAGACACTTAGTGGTCATGTTTTGAGGGGGAAAATATGCTGATGTTGTGCTAAAGAAATCCCATAAAGATGGGTAGTAAAAAGCCCCATGTTTGGATTTGCTCAATTAGAGATACTTACGAACACCCTCACTCGGACATGTCTTCTGAAATGTCTAGGAGACCATCTGAGACATTTCTCCCATAGTAAGAGTGTGTGGCTCAACAAATGAAATTCCCAAATCAGTTACTCAACCTACAGACTTTAAATGCGATACAGATGCCACTAGTTTCACAGTACATGGATGATAAACTCAAGAAGTAGTAGCTATAGCTAGTACTTGCAACATACAAAAGAGAAAAGGAATCCTCAGTCTAATTTACCATAACTTTTAAAGTAGAAAACTGGTGCCATCTTGTGGTTATATTAGTACGGTCACTCATTTAAACAATGACTTCTGCCAAGCCAACATACAAAATCTCCAATTTCTTTACTTTCTCTAAACTCTTAGACTCAGTTGTTTGTACAGTGTTGTCAATGTAAGTGCATGGTGGCAATTTCAAGAACCTAATTGTCAGATTTGGGGGATGATGACAGCTCTGATGGTCATTTCAGAAAAAGAGTTCCAAAATTGCTTTGAAGGGTGGAATACTTCGAAGGTGACCTTAGTGATACTCAGCAGTGAGGTATGTAGCACTTTTTCTAGGATGAGTTTGCAAAATTAATCTTCCAACCTCATATACATGAGTCTGCTGTCTGGAAGAAATCTGGCCATCAATACCCCTATTTTTCATATAACATGGCTGGATACTTTCTAGACATCCCTGGTATATGTGAATATTATTCAATACAATGGAATATTGTTAAGCCACAAAAAAAGAATAAAATCTTGCCATTTTTAAAAACATGGATAGAACTTGAGGGCATTATGTTAAGTGAAATGTGTCAGACAGAAAAAGACAGATACCATAATGATACCACTTACATGTGGGATCTTAAAAAAGAAACTGAAAAAAAAGGCTCATGGATTCAGAGAACAAATTGGTCATTGCCAGAGGCTTGGAGGAAGGTGGGGCTGGCAAAATGTGAAGGGAGTCAAAAGGTAAAACCTTTCAGTTACAAAACAAACGTCACATGGAGGTACTGTAGAGCATAGCAACTATAGCAGCATATTTGAAAGCTGCTAAGAAAGTAGATCTTAAAAGTTCTCATCACAAGAAAATATATTTTGTAACTACATATGGTGACACATGTTAACTAGACTGATTGTGGTGATCATTTTGCAATATGTACAAATATCGAATCATTATATTATACACCTGAAACCAATATAATGTTTTATGTCAATATACTTCAGGAAAAAAAGAGTCAAATTATAACACTGCTATGCTTATAATGAAGAAGTATTTATAATTACCAATTTGATTTAATACTCAGTCCATAACTGATATCTGTTATTATATATGTACATGTTTACATATGACAAAAATATATAATGTATATGATAAAATATATGTGATAAATCATTATAAAGTATATGATAAAATGTTTACATATGGTATAAATACATATGTAAAATAAATACATATGTGATATAAACCATATGAGTATATTTATATATGTGATTACTAAAATAAAATAGTTATTAACTAATGCTGTGCAGAGGGGAGCTGGTATTCCTGGCAATGATAGATTTCAAACAATTTTACTGTTGAATTTTCTAACATCAATAGAAACAAACAGAGTTCATTTTGTCTTCATACACAGAAAATTGAAAAGAATATGGTTCTCTGAAAAGGAAACGGCTTCGAAAGCTCCAAAGTTCAAGATTTTCTCAAAGGCATCTGGCCTGAACCTGGTCATGGAATGGAAGGTACTGTGGGTCTCATTATCTTCACTCTGTAGGGAAGAAGCCCCATGTCACAATCCTTCAGTCCAGATTTTCTTCAAGAGGCAGGGCAGGGATTGGCGAATGAAGTCACCAGCCAGGAAGAGTCATCCAAATCACATTTCCTGTTAGCCGTTTCAGTCCTGACAGGAAGAACAGGCTCAGTGAATGCCCTGCGTTAGAACAGGGAGGGTACAAGAGAGGTAGCTGGTAACCCTTCTTTGTTCGTCACCACAGTAACAACAGACCTCCTTCCTAGTGTTGAATGCTTAGTGCTACATGCCTAGTGTTAAAAGTGTGCAGTTCATTTATTCATGGCACAAAAATTTCTTGAGCATCATGGCAGATACTCTTTTTTAACCACTGATCATAAAGCAATAAATAAAATAAACAGAAGTCTCTGCCCCATAGAATTTAACATTATTGTAGCAGAGGAAGTCAATACATGAGATCAACCATTCATTATAAAGAATGTTAGGAGGTAATAACTGTCACAGAGAAACCTAACAGCATTTACCATGAAATCCAGAAAGATAAGGTGAGCCCTTATCATTAAATAGGAATGTGTACGTACATGCACACGTGAATTCGTGCCCATGCATGTGTATACGTGTGTTAGGGAGAAGGAAACAAAATTGCCACTGTGGTATATGACCAGAGTGGGGGGAGATCAATGCTTCTCTTAGAAGTATATTAACATATAGTAATCTGGAAAGTGAATTACGATAAAGGGAAGGCAGTGCTCTTACCTATTTTCAATCATGATTATTGTTTTATTCTCTTTGCTAAAATGGCCTGGGATTGGCTTCAACTTCCTGGATATTAACAGGGAAATGGATTTTAAATTCTAAAGTATGCTCGTAATTCTTTTAACAGACTTTAATATATTTAAAGGTTCACTGTAAGGTTTTTGGGTTCTTGTAAGTAGAAAAACAATGAAAAGAACTGACATTCCAGGGGGACTTCATGATAAAAATTCCACACCTCATTATTTTGCCATAACAAAAGTCTTCACTCACTGGACACTCCAGCCAAGCCCTCCAGATCATTAGCACACTGCACATTCAAGGATACTCTTGTAAAGGCAGGAAACTTTAAATGTGTTTTATGGAGAACTAACTACCTTTTTGAAAGTAGGCAGAGGAGAAAAAGGAATCCATCATGTGATACAACCCAGTCCAATTAAAGAGACATTTTCTTGTCAAATCTAATGTAATATCTGTCCCCTCGACATTTGGAGCGAATCAGTGCTTCAGCTATGAAGCACATGGAAAGTGACTAACTTTAGAGATACACAAAATCCAGTATCTCGCAACAGAGAAATATAGCAAAAGCATGGGAGTAAGCTTTGAGAGAAAATAGGTGATTATGATTTGAACAGGTATGTCAGGTGTCCAGAGGCTTTCTTAGAGGATTCAGAATGGTACA
>PVJL010019531.1:0-13665 GCA_004026885.1 Lyroderma lyra | reverse complement strand
TGATGTTGTTATGTCTCATGGAGTCGGATATTTCTTGCAGAGTTCTTTCAATCCTTTTGGTTCTATATTCCCTCTCTTCCTCTTTCTGAGCTGTTTCCATGTTCTGGTCTTCAATATCACTAATTCTTTCCTCCATCTGGTTGGTCCTGTTTCCTATGGCAGTTATTTCATTTCTCACTTCTTTTATGGTATTATTTATGTCTCATATTTCCGTCTCAATCTTTCTTATGTTTTGCATTTCTTTGTTAAATTGTTCTTTTTTGTTCACAGAGTTTTTTTTTATGTCTTTTATATCCTTTTTTATGTTATTCATCTCAGCTATGGTGTTCTGCCAGTAGGTTTTCATTTCTCTCTCAGCCTTTAGATTGGCTGCTTTAAAGTCTCTGTCACTTAAATCAGCCCCTTCCAGTTCTAAGAAGCTGTCTTCTGGGTAAATTTCATGTTCTTTCTGAGGAGTTTTAGTTTTTAAGGAATTCATCCTTAAATGTGTCTGCTGTGTTCTTCCTGTTTGAAATGAGAGCTTTATGTTCAGTTCCCAGATTATTGATTTTGTGGTGTCTTGCTGTAGGGCAGACACTAGGTGGCACTGGGGTTCAAGTTTTGGGCGAGAGGGAGTTGTTTGTTTCTTGTGTCTGATCTCCTACTGCATTTGGAGGCTATGCATATATATCCTGTGGAGAGGCCAACAAAAGGCACCCCAAGGGTGGCTCTGCCTTCTGCCTTTTGCTGGGGAAGCTGTTCCGTGGCTTGTTTCTGCTGGCTCAGGTGAATGCTATCAAATCAGTCTTTCTTCCTAGCCCTGATTCAGCATCTGGCTGTCTAAGGGCTCACACTGCTTTCAGAACCCTGGTGTGCACGAGGAAGTGCACGCTCCATAAGTCCAAAGCTGTGGGCCTGACCTGAGACAGCAGTATCGCCTTTGCAACAGGCTGGGAACAGGAACTGCAGCCCTGTGTAGGTCTCCAATGGGCCTAGAGCTGGGATGTCATCTTTGGAGTTCAGAGTCCTCGCTCAGCCCTTCTACCACTCAAAAGTTCCAGAGGCTGGCTCCCAAACTCCATCCCCAGCATGCAGCTCCATAGCCCAGCTCCCCCGTGTTCTCTCCCCTCCCCCGAACTGCACCACTCGGATCCTGTTTCAGTCTCTGCTCCCTTCCCTCTCCCTGACTGGCCCCCTTCTCTCCAACCTTCAGGTGTTTACTTGCGATTTGTGGATTTCTCAACAGCCGTTTTTTCACTTAGGGTACTCTTTCTTGGCTCCTGGACGGCCGTTCAATTGTGTTTTCTGGAAGAGGCTTTAAGGACCTCCTCTCCAGTCGCCATCTTGACTTCTTCTTCTCTCAATATATCTTATTTGAACATTTTTCTATTACAGGTTTTCTCCACTATCAAAAGGTAGAGCATTCTTATGCAGTCTTTTTTAAGCCAAAATGACACAAAGATACAATTATCTGAACAATATTTGTGCTTTTTAATTTTTTTTCATAAAAGTAAAAATCCTCAGGAAATTTCTTTCGGTGACAAAAACAGATGCTAACGTAGGTCTTTCATAAAATTGATATGGCATAACATCAACTTTGAAAAGGCATGGAATCTGTATTAGATTATTGGATATAAGTATATACATGAGGGCTGTTGGGAAAAACGTCAGCTACTGTCAATGAGAACAGTTACATGGCTCGGTACTGTCCGGACAGCCCTTGTATATTTCATGTTTTTTGTAACCACATATAATATTAGAGTAATTATATCTACAATGTCTGCATTTAGTTAGGATAAATATCCAGAAATAGAATTTCTATTAAAAGCACATTTACAATTTACCAGATATTGTCAAATTGCCTACAAAAATGCCATATCACTGTATTTCCAGTACTCCCATTAATAGAAAATGAGATTGCTTTTTTTCCCCACTCTAGCCAGCACTGGATAATGGCATCTTTTTCAACTTTGCTAATCTGATAGATAACTCATGGTATCTTGTGTTTGAATTTGCGTAAATCTTGTACTAGTGAATTTCCTTATCAAATAATACAGCTATTTTGTTAGATTAAAATTTTATATTGACTATAGGATTTTGCATATTCTTTTGGTTTTTCTAACTTTCTAATATTATCTTTGTGCTATTTATCTTTTAACAATTTCATGGTCTCTTTCACATAGAAAATGTTTTTGTAACTGATGATATATTACTTTTTTTCTGCTAGATGTTAGTTTTTCCTTAGGAAAGCCACTCTACTCCAGATTATATGTACTCATTTTTATATTCTATATATCTTCTGTATTTTTTCTTCTAATAGTTGCATAGAGTTTTCTAAAAACATTTCACCTTAAAATTTTTAAAGAGTGGTATATGGTTAGGCTAATTATATGAAATTTTACCCTTTTTTTCTGACAATATTTATATAGTGGTCCAAAATTTCCACCCTTATAGTAAATGCTACTTTAATTACATATTTAATTCCCATATACACATGGCTGTTTTCATAATTCTTGCTTGTTTTATTGACAAATTTTTACAAGTTTTATGTGAAAACATATTATTTTGTCTATTATGGCTTTGTAGAATATTGTAATATCTGATAGTACAAGTTGCCCTTTGTTTTTAGAAGATTCATGGTTGTATTTGTACATTTTTACTTCTAGATAAAATTTATTTGCTGAATTTAATTTTTCTATGTATATAAACATTATTTATCAAGTCTAAAAGTTCTGCAAGATTGGTTATAGAAACAGCCATTTCTATATTTTTCCCATATCCCTTTTTTCTCAGGCACTCACATTTATTTGTATTAGCTCAGTTTTTTGTATTTATCAGCATGTGTTTAAATTACATTTTTAAAGAGTTTTATTAAAAAATATAGCTAACATACAACATTACATCAGTTTCAGGTATACACCATAGTTGTTTAACACTTATATACCTATAAAACTGACCAAAATGATAAGTCTGGAAACCCTCTGATATTGTACCATGCTATCACAATATTATTGACTCTATTTCCTATGCTTTATGGTACATCTCCATGATTTGTTTTATACTTGAAAATTTGGACCATTTATTGCCCTTTATTTCCCTCTTTTTAATTTTTCAATTACAGTTGATGTTCAATATTATTTTATTTTAATTTTAGTTTTACAGCAAACTAGACATTTGTATAATTTAAGAAGTGATCCTCCTGTCTAGTCTAGTACTCACCTGGCATTATACATAGTTACTACCATATTATGAACTATATTATCTATGCTTTACTTTAAATCCTCATGACTATTTAGTAACTACCAATTTATAATTCTTAACCACATTCACATTTTTTATCCTGTCCCCCAACTTCTCTCCCATAAGTCATCCCAAATCTAGTACCCATCTGACACCATACATAGTTATTACTAATATTATTGACTATATTCATTATGCTATACCTTACATCCCCATAACTATTTTGTGACAACTATTTTGTACTTCTTTATCCATTTTCATTTTTCACCCACTACCAATGCCCCTCCAATTTGAAAACTATCAAAATAGTCTCTGTATCTATGAGTTGTTGCTATTTTATTTACTCTGTTTTTTAGATTCCAAATGTAAGTGAAGTCACATTGCATCTCTCTTTCCCTGTCTTACATACTCCACTGAGCACAATACCCTTCAGATCTATCTATGGTATTGCAGATGGCAAGAACCCATTCCCTTCCATGGACAAGCAATATTTCATTGTATATGTGTGCCACTTTTCTTTATCAATTCTTTCATCAATGAACACCCAAGCTGCCTCCATAACATGGGTGTTATAAATAATGCTGCAGTGAATATATGTATGAACAAGTTCCCTCAAAGAAGCATTTTGGGTTTCTTCAGATATATACCAAAGAGTGGGATTACTGGGTTCTTCTTTGCCTCATTACAGACCTTGTTTTAAAGTCTATTTTGTCTGGTATATGTACCCCAGCTTTGTTTGTTTGTTTGTTTCCATTTTCATGAAATTTTTTCCCATGCCTTTACTTTCAGTCTGTGTGTCTCTTTCAATTTGAAGTAAGTCCCTTGTAGGCAGCATATGTAAAGTTTGCTTATTTAAATTCATTCAGCTCCACTAAGTTTTTGATTGGAGCATTTAATTCATTTACATTTAAAGTAATATCACTGCTTACAGATTTCTCTTTGTCTTTAACCTTTGCCATTTTATTCATAGAGTGTCTTGGTATAGACTTGTTCAAGTTTATCTATTTTTTGGAACTCTCTGCTATTTTTAGGAGTATATATTTATTTTCTTTACCAGGTTAGGAAAGTTTACAGTCATTATTTTTCCAAATAAGATCACAATACCCTGCTTTCTCTCTTCTCCTTCTGGTACCCTTATGATAAGAATTTGTTACTCTTGATGTTGCCTCAGAAGTATCTTAAACTCTCCTCATTTGGGGGGCGCTTCTTTTTCTTTTTGCTGCTCCCATTGGGTGTTTTCTGCCATCTTGTCTCCCAAAACACTGATTCAATCCTCTACTTCATCTAGTCTGCTGGTGATTTCTTTTAGTGTATTATTTATTTCAGTTATTGTATTCTTTACTTTTGACTTTTTTTTTCTGGTTTCTATGAACTTTTTTAATCTTGTTATTTCTTTGTTGAAGTTTACACTAAGTTTTCTGACCATTCTTAGAGCATTGTTTTGAACTCTATATCTAGTAGGTTGTTTTCCTCCATTTTGTTACATTCTTTATTTGAAGTCTTCTCCTTTTCTTTCATTTGAAATGTCTTTCTTTGTTTCCTCATTTTGACTGCCTCTCTGTGTTTGTTTCTATGCATTAGGTAGATCTGCTATGTATTTCACTCTTGCCACGTGGCCTTATGTAGTAGGTGTTCTTTAGAGCCCAGTGGCAAAGTTTACCTGGTCATCTGAGCTGGGTGCTCCAGGAGTGTCCCTTCTTTGGGTTGTGTGTGTCCTCTTGTTATAGTTGAGCCTTGGTGGCCATTGACACATCAGTGTGTGGGATTTACCTTCAGGCTGACTGGTGTGGGGTTTGGAAAATTCCTCAGCTTAGGAGCTGCTTTGTGGGGAATTCACCTCACAGAGCAAGATTTGCCACAGTAAGATCTAGTGCCTGTTGATATCACCCTTTGTGAGCACCCACTTGTGGGTCTAATTTGGTAGTACTTTGATGTGGTATGAAACCAACCTTTAACTATGTTGATTCTGCAGCCTATTGGGTGGGGCTTTGCTGCAGATCTAGATCAGCACTGCCTGTGACTGTCTGCAGAGTACCTGGTAGGTGGTGCAAAGCAACCTATGGTTAGTTACTACCTGTGCTGTACTGGGAAGCTCATGGACAAGGCCTATGAATGGAGTATGGCTGCCACCAGCACAGGGCCTGGGGCAGCTCACAAGAGGCTTGCTGCCACCTTCTGGCCTCTGTAATGTTCAGCCACTGATAAAGCCTCTGGTGCTAAAGACTTGGATGTCCCAGGGTCTCAATGAGACACCAAGGTGGAATGAGCGGAGCTCACCAGACCAATTCAGATTCAGATTTGGCCCTAGGAATGAGGGAGGGGTTCAATACAGGAAAAATGGCATCCACCTGTCAGCTGCATAGGAATAGCACTCCGTGCAAGAAAGATGTTGATTGTCCCTTCAGTCCTTACCCCAAAGTTACACAACTCAGTTTCTCCTCATATGTCTCCAACTCCTCTCAAGTCACTTTCCCTTTGTTGGAGCCCAGAGTGAGTGCTTATGTGGGCTCTAAAGAAGATTCCTGGGTTACTGCAGCCTTCCACTTCACCTGGATTGTTCAGATACCCACTGTGGTTTTACAATAGATGTGTGGGGGCTTTTCTTCCTGGTACCAGTACTCTGGGGTAGGGAGCCTGGTGTGGGTGTGGGGTCCCATTCTTTCTATGAAAATCCACTGTGGCCAAGATATCGCTCCTGCTTTTTAACAGCGACAATTTGGTATGGGGCTAGCTTGTTTTGCATTCCCTCCCCTGATTCTAGTCTTAATGTGGATTTTTCAAATCTCCTTAGTTATAAAACATCTGTTCATCTAGACTTCAGATCACCTTCCATGTTGATTATGCTATTATTTAGTTGTAATTTTGATGTGTTCATAGGATGAGACAAGCACAGCATTTATCTACTCCACCATCTTAGATCTATCTAAATAACATTCTTTCAATGATACTTCTTTATGTTTCAGTTTCAGGCATTGTTTATTTACCTCTCACCATGGAATATTAGTATTTAGGTGGTTTTTTTTCTCTCTTCTCATTAACATTACCAAACTCATAGTTCTCCAACTATATCATCTTCCTGATAACCTCACATGTTCATTCAGCTATAATCTTCTTTACCTCTCTTCATAACCAAGGCAGGCTGAACAGGTACCTACCCACTTTATCATGGGGCATTTATTTAAACCACGCCAAAGTTATTGCTGCCTCCTCCTGCTTCTTTACTGAAAAGAAACTATTATTGTCAAGGTCAATAGACTTCTGTGTTGCTAAAACTGTAGTTTTTTATTTACTTGTCTACTACTTCTGATAAATTTGAGTATTCTCTTCTTGATAGATCCACCCTTTGACTCCTGACTCAATTATGGACTCAATTTTTCTATAGGATTTTTATCCTATATTTCTGATAATTTACCCTCAGCTCTGTTTGGGGATATTTTTCACCTGTTCTACACCATTAAATATTAGAGTTGCTCAGGGTTTATAACTTGGTCTCATTTTACATTGTACACTTTCCTTTGGGTAACCTCACCCAGCTCCATAACTTTACTTTGTAAAATAATTTATCAAAAATTAATGTTTTAAATGCATATAGAAAAAAAGTACCTCAACATAATAATGGCTATATATGACAAACCCTCAGCTAATATCATACTGAATGAGGAAAAACTGAAGCCTATTTTCCTAAAATCAGGAACAAGACAGCAATGTCCTCTGTTGCTACTGCTATTCAGTATAGTACTGGAAGTTCTAGCCAACACCAAACTGCCACAGACATTCAAGAAACAGACAAGAGAATTATCAGATTTGTATGCAACTACAAAAGACCTCAAATCACCAAAGCAATCTTACATAAATCGATTAAGGCTGGAGGTGTCACACTCCCCGATTTCAATATATACCATAAAGTGCCAAGGATCAAGACAACTTGGTATTTGCAGAAAAACAGACACACGGACCAATGGAAAAGAATTAAAAACCCCAGAAATAAATTCACAAATCTTTGGATAGATAATTTTTGACAAAAGAGCAAAAAAATATACAATGAGGGAAAAAGTGCTTTCAGTAAATGGTGCTGGAAAAATTAGAAAACCACATGCAAAATAATTAATTTGAACTGCAAACTGTCACTGTATACCAAAATTAACTCAAAGTGGATTAAAGACCTCCACAAAAGACCCAAAACAATAAACTGTATACAAGAAAACATTGGAACTATACTTATAGGCCTTGGGTTTAGGGAGAACTTTATGAACCAACTTCAAAGGCCAGGGGAATAAAAGCAAAAATAAGTAAATGGGACTATATGAAACTAGAAAGCCTTTGTGCAGCAGAAGAAACCATGAACAAAGCAAAGAGACAGCCAACTGAATGTAAGAAAATATTTGAAACAATGCCTCTGATAAAAGGCTAACATCTAATATATATAAAGAACTTGTACAATTCAACAATAAAAAAAACCAAACAATCCAATTCAAAAATGGACAGAGGACCTGCACAGACACTTCTCCCAGGAAGACATATAAGTGGCCATCATATTTATGAAAAAATGTTCAACTTGACTACCTATTAGGGAAACATAAATCAAAAGTACAATGAAATACCATCTCACAACAGTTAAAATGGCTATAATCAACAAGACAAGGAATAACAAGTGTTGGAAAGGATGTGCAGATGCAAAGTGGTACAGTCACTATGGAGGACATTATGGAGGTTCCCCAAAAAATTAAGAATAGAGTTACCATATGACCTGGCAATTTCACTTCCAGGTAACTACCCAGAAAATTTGAAAACCTTAGTCCACAAGGATATATGCACTCCCATGTTCATCTCAGTGGCAAAATCATGGAAACAACCAAAGTGTCCTTTAATAGACAACTGGCTAAAGGAGCTCTGGTACATATAGACAATGGAATATTACTCAGCCATAAGAACAGACAAAATAGAGCCATTTATGACAACATAGATAGGCCTTGAGACCATAATAAAAAGTGAAATAAACCAGACAGAAAAAAACCAAGAACCATATTATTCTTCTCACTTGTGGAACACAAAGCTGAAAGCAATGAAGAAGCAAAAATTCATGGACACAATCAATAGTTTAACGGTTAGAGGTTATCTCAGGGTATGGGGGAAGTGGGGTGAGAGAGAAGTGACACAGTTTCAAATATATGGTGATGGAACAAGAACTGTCTCTTGGTGAACACATAACACAACACATAGGTGATGTATTGTAGAACTGTATACCTGGAACCTATGTAATTTTTACTAACCAATGTAACCCCAATAAATTTGACAATAAAATTATTTTAATATTATTTTTAAAAAGTTTTTATTTTTGAATATTTTATTTAGAAAACTTTAAACACTTTGAGGTAGCTCAATTACTCTAAGCAATAAAGCCACTTAAAATCCATAAGACTATAATTTGAGTTATATCAGAGTTATAAGGTTTATGTAGTATCTAAACACATACATAGTGTTGAGGCAGGAATTTGCGAGCTTGGGCACAACTTTAGTTAAAATGGAATAAAGGACTTTGATATCTGGAGTATTCTAAAATGTTATCTCAAAAAAGAGTTTTAAATCTACTTTAGAGCTATCAGTATTTAATACTTAGTAACCTTTGGTTAGTTGAACAGATTATGTTCTTTGAGAAAACAGCAAAATACTAAGTGCGAATATCTTAATTGTTATCTTGGGAAAATAGGGGAAAAGTGATTAATGCTAAAAAGAAAAACTGTAAAACATTAGAAATTACTTCATTATTAGAGAATGAAAAAATAGACAATTATTTTAATTAATGTTTATTTTTTCCTTTATTCTACAAACCTCACTGCTGGCTTTAACAAAACTGCATTCCATAAGTTTTTAACAGAAGAACATTCCATATCTTTCTGATAGATCCAGGTATATTTGTCTTATTTTTAGAAAACCCACTTTTACTTTTGGCACACATTGATCTTTAGTTTTGCATAGTAGAACCTTTTTCTTATTGTTCCCATCAGGGTTCTCCTTGCTATGTTGATTATTGGTAGAGTTGATGAAGATTGTTTTAAACCAGGACTAAGTGGAGATGGTGGAGATGGTGAAGATTGGGACACTGAGACAGTACATGGATTTAAAATGTAAGATGATGGTGATTATACACCAAAAAATAAAAATTGTAAAGTGAAAATTTCCAACTTTGGTTTTGCAAGGAAAGATTATAATAATTGTACAGTTAGAGATCTTCATAAGTCTGCAACTGAATATTTTGATGAATGTGCATCTAAACATTTTTTGGGGGGGCAGAGTAGTTTCCTGGCTGGGAATTGAACCCAGGCTGTAGTGTTGAGAGTACCGAAGTGTAGCCACTACACCACCAGTGAACTCCCTTAAACATCTTGATAATGGGGAAATTAAATGTCTTATTGATTGGGAAACTGATCTTTTTGGTGATTAAATCAAATATCTTGGTTTCTGTGGAACTGAATACATGATGATTGCAGAACTGAATTTTGTGACATTTGTAGAATTGAACCTCTTATTAATGGTACAATCAAATATCTTGTTGATAGTGAAAGTGAAGATTTTTGTGTCCACAGAACTAAAGATCTTAGCAATTTTGCAACTGAAGGACTCAAAAATTCACAAACTAAAGTTCTGGGTGGTTGTTTATTTAAACCAGAGTCAATTAGATCTGTAACTGTGGTTTCTAATTTAATGTCATTAAAGAAAAAGATAGAGGTGTAGAAATATCATGATCTTTACCTTGTAAGAATATATCATCTGGTATCAATTCATGACATTGAAAATATTCAGGTATTGGAGAAGAGTATTCCACATTAGATAGAATAATTGGAAGAGTTGCCTCAGGAGTAGTCAGGAGGCAAGGAGCAGGTCATGTTGCTGTTGAAGTTCTTGAAACGGGATAAAAATTGAATTGAGAGATTTATCATTAAAGAAGTTTTCATTTTTGAAGTTCTTAATGGAGTTAACCAATCATATTGTAAAGGAGGTGCTGAACTTGGTCCTATGGGGCTGGCAAACAAACACCCTAGTTTTAAGATGAAATCTAGGTTGGGGTTGTAACTCCACTCTCATTTCCATTTCATGATTGACATGTTTTATGTGTACAAAAGTACATAATGAATAGATATTTATATACCTCATAAATTAATAACTCCAAGTCTGCAACACATCTGACATTTTATGTAGTTATTAAAATACAATTGACTATATTCCCTATTCTATACTCTACCTCTCATGACTATACATATATATAATAGTTGACATTCAATATTATTTTATATTGTTTTAATGCGTATAGCACAGTGGGTATGCATTTATATAATTTATGAAGTCCTTTCCCCGAAAAGTCTAGAGCCCACCTGACACCATAGTTTTTATAACATTATTGATTATATTTCTCACACAGTATTTCACATCCCCATGACTATTTTGTAACTACCAATTTGCATTTCCTAATCCCTTCACTTTTCTAGCCCATCTCTGCAATCCCTTCCCATTTAAACTGTCAGTTGGCTCTGTATATCTATGAGTCTATTTCTGTTTTAATTGTTCATTTATTCTGTTCTTTAGATTTCACATATAAGTGAGATAATATGGTATTTGCCTTTCTCACTCTGACTTATTTCACTTAACATAAAAATCTCTAGGCACATTTATGTTGTTGCAAATGGTGAAATTGTATTCTTTTCCATGGCAGAGTAATACTCTGTTGTGTAAATGTACCACAATTTCTTTACCAATCTTCTGTAAATGGGCATTTTGTTGGTTTACATATCTTGGCTATTGTGAATAGTGCTGCAGTTAACATAGGGGTGCATATAACATTTTCAAATTAGTGTTATGAATTTCTTTGGATAAATACCCAGGAGTGGAATTACTTGGTCATAAGATAATTCTGTTATTAATTTTTTGAGTAACATTTATACTGGTTTTCATAGTGTCTGTAGCAATTTGCAACCCCACCAAGAGTGAACAATGATTCCCTTTTCTTCACATCTTTGCCAACACTTGTTGCTTGTCAATCTACTGATGATGGTCATTATGACAGGAGTGAGGTGGTATCTCATTGTGGTTTCAATTTGCATTTCTCTGATACTAGTGATGTTGAACAACTTTTTATATGCCTATTGGCCATCTGTATGTCCTCTTTGGAGAAACATATACTCAGACCTTCAGCCCATTTATTTATTGGATTGTTTGTATTTTTGGTGTTGAAATGAATTAAATTTTTATAAATTTTGGATATTAACCCCTTATCAGATGTATCATTGGCAAATACTATTTTTTCATTCAGTAGGATTTCTTTGTTATATTTATAGTATTCTTTGATGTGAAATAACTTTTTAGTTTAATGTAGTACCATTTGTTTTGTTTGTTGTTCTTGTTATTGTTATTGTTGTTTTTTTCCCTTCCCCAAGGAGATATATCAGTAAAAATATTACAAAGAGTAGTATCTGAGAATTTATTTCCTATATTTACTTCTATAAGTTTAGTGGTTTCAGGTTTAACATTTCACTCTTTAATTTATTTTGAGTTTTTTCTTGTACATAACGTAAGAAGGTCATCCAGTTTCATTTTTTTATGTGCATCTGTCCAGTTATCTCAGCACTATTTTTTGAATAGTCTTTCTTTATACCGATGTAAATTCTTGCTTCCTTTGTCATAGATTAATTTACCATACAAGTGTGGGTTTATTTCTGGGCTCTCTAGTCTGTTCCATTGATCTATATGTCTGGTTTTATGCCAATTCCATGTTGTTTGAATTATTAAGGCCTTGTATTATAATTTGATATTTGGTAGTGTAATGCTTCTAGCTTTGCTCTTTTTTCTCAGGATTGCCATGGTTATTCTAGGTCTTTTATGGTTCTATGTAAATTTTACAGTTATTTGCTTCAGTTTTGTGAAAAATGTCTTAGTATTTCAATAGGGATTGCATTGAATTTATAGACTGCTTTAATAGTATGGGAATTTTAGCAATATTAATTCCTCTTCTCCATAAGCATACTATATAATCCCATATATTTGTATCTTCCTTAATTTTTCTCTTCAATTTCATATTATTTTCTGACTACAGGTCTTCTACTTCTTTGGTTAAATTTATTTTTTTAGGTATTTTTTTGATGCAGTTATAAATACAATTGTTTTCTTAAAAGGTTCCTTGGAGTTTTTATTGGTATACAAAAATGCAGCCACTTTCTGAGTATTAATTTTGTGTCTTGCTTATTTATGAAATACATTTATCAGTTTCAATAGTTTTTTTTTTTGCCTTTTGAATTATGTTCATTTAATAACTGAAGACATTGTATTGCACACAAAGGATTTTACAAGCATTTCATAGCATTTGAACTGCTGTTCCTCAATAGTGCTTTTTATCTGTTTCATCTCCTAAAATGCCATAACCCAATCTCCTGCAAGTGTTAAAAAAGGACAGATTTTTAGTTATACTGTGGGCTCTGCCATTCACAGCTGCCTTCTTCGAATAGTACATCTCACTGCCAAGATAAATGAATAGCATCTTTTTGTGGGACTTACTGTCAGAAACGCTCTAGTCTCTAGTCTGCAAGTTTGATTGGTAACAGAACCAACCCCAGGAAAAAATATGTGATGCCTGCACTCTGCTTAATGGTGCTGTCTGTGCATTTGTTATTTGAGACATAGCTTATAATAGCAACCATTGAATATGCAAAATGGATTTTTTTTGACTTCTCTCTCCACCACCTTATATTTAGCTTCCCCTCCTCTCCCACCCCCTCCCCTTTCTCCCCTCCCTAACCCACTTGTCCCCAAATAAACATTAAACTACTGATTGTGTCCATGGGTTATTTGTTCATTTCTTTTTTTCTTTGCTTTCAGTTTTATATTCCGCATATGAGTGAAATCATGCAGTTCTTTGTTTTTTCTGTCTGGCTTATTTCACTTAGCATGATGATCTCCAGGTCCATCCATTTCGCCGCAAATGGCAATATTTCATCTTTTCTTAAAGCTGAGTAATATTCCATTGTGTATATGTACCACAGCTTCTGTATCCAGTCATCTGTCGCAGGGACCTTTGGTTGTTTCCATGTTTTGGCCACTGTGAACAGCGCTGCAATGAACATTGGGGTACATAAGTCTTTGCGGACAAAGGTTTTCAAGTTCTTTGGGTAGATCCCCAGAAGGGGGATTGCTGGGTCAAATGGAAGCTCCATTCCCAATTTTCTGAGGAACCTCCACACTGCCTTCCACAGTGGTTGTAACAGTTTGCACTCCCACCAGCAGTGTACCAGAGTTCCTTTATCTCCACATCCTCTCCAGCACTTGTTATTCCTTGTCTTGTTGATAATAGCCATTCTCACAGGTGTGAGGTGGTATCTCATTGTGGTTTTGATTTGCATTTCCCTGATAGCTAATGAGGATGAGCATTTTTTCATATGTCTGTTGGCCATTTGTATTTCC
>PVJL010019530.1:0-13672 GCA_004026885.1 Lyroderma lyra | reverse complement strand
TAGTGCTCAGGGTATGTAAAGTTGGGGGTGAGAGGTATGTGTACTATTGTGGTTATGATTAGTGTAAGGATCCATCTTTGAGTTAGGCTATGTGTTAGGTTTCAGGGTAGGTTCAGGGCTAGAGTTTGGATTGGGTTAGAAGAAGCTTTGGGTTTATGGTATTAAGAACATTGAAATGAGAACTCTGGGTAGAAGGGCTGTTGATAGAGTGAGGTAAAGTTTGAAGATAGAGTTAGGTTTTTCGTTAGGCATATGCTTGTGTTAGGGTTTGGATGAGTTAATGATTAGGGGTAGTTAGATACTTAGGCTTTGGTTTACCTTTGAGGTTGGAGTTAGGTTTTAAGATAGAGTAGGAGAAGGGCCGGTTTAATGATGCGGTGCAGATTTCAGTTTATGATTCGGTTTTTAGGATTAGGGTGAGATTTAGCTTGTACATCAGGGTTGGTTTTCCATTCGAGTTGGGGTTGGGTTTCCAGTAAAAGGGAGTATGGGTTCCTTTCAGCGATAGTGTTATAGGAATGCTCCGGTTTTCCACTAGGGCTCGGTTTAGCGTTAGATATCAGTTTAAAATTATATCTTGAGTATATTATGAGATTTAGAGTTAGGGTTCAGTTTACAGTAAAGCTTAGGGTTCTGTTTTAAATTAGGTTTGGATTTGGTGTTGGATTAGGTTTGGGGTTTATTTGTAATTTAGGTCAGGGTTATTATTTGGTTTTTTATTTATGTATTAAATTAATGACAGTGACATTGATTAGTAACATTACATTTTCAGTGTGCATTTCTATACTACATAATTCTTATTCATATAATGCATTGTGCGTTCAGCACCCAGAGTCACTTCTTCCTTCCCCCTATATTTGACCCACACCTTTCCTCTTCTACCACCTCTCTTTTTGCTTACTTTCCTGCAACCACTAATGTGTTGTCTGTATTTATGAGTTTTTGGATTTTTCTTTGTTGCTTTCATTTTTACATTCCAAGTATAAGTGAAGTTCTATGGTTCCGAGCTATTTCTATTTGATTTCTTTTCCTTAGCCTGGTAATCTCCAGACCAATCCATGTTGTCACAGTCCGCAGTGTTTCATCTTTATTTCTTGGCGAGTAGTGTTTTACTGGGTTTTTTTTTTTACCACATCTCCTGCTTCCAATCAATTGTTGAAGAACCTGTTGGTTGTTGATATGTCTTTACCACCATAACTTGTACTGCAAGAAACACAGGGGTACGTATATCTCTATGAGTACATGTTTTCAGATTTGGAGTGTGGATACCCAGAGAAGGGATTGCTTGATTGTATGGTATATTTATTCTTAACATTCTGGGGAACCTCTGTACTGTTTTCCATCGTTGCTGCCAATTGACATGCCCACCTGCACCATATGAGAGTTCTTTATTCCCACAGCCTCTCCAACACTCGTTATTACTTGTCTTGTGGATCATAGCATTTCTATTAATAACAGGTATGAAGTGGTAGTTCATGGCATTTCTCTAATAGCCGGTGTACTTTAACATTTTGTATGTATCTGTTGGGTGTTTGATTAATCTGTCTTCTTGGGGAAAGTGTCTGTCCAACTCCTGTGCCCATGTGTTCATGGGATTGTTTGTTTGTCTGTTGTTGAGTTCTAGGAGTTCTTTATATAGTTTAGGTTTTAACCCCCTTTCAGTCATTGCTTGCAACTGTCTTCTCCCACTATGTCCATAGCCTTTTTCTTTCTTGATGGTTTCTTTGGCTGTGCAGAAGCTTTTACGTTGGGTAAAGTCCCATTCATTTCCTTTGACTTTTACTTCCCTTGCATTTGAGATAACATTCATCAAACTCTTTCTGAAGCAAGGTTTACAGGTTTGGGACATACACTTTCTTATATGCAATTTATCATTATTGTTAGCATGTTTAGTTCTTTCGTCCAGTTTTAGTTAATTTTGATATATGTTGAAAACTGTCAGTCTAGTTTCATTCTTTTGCATGTGATATTCTCTATGCCCTAGCACCGTTTATGGTAAATGGATTCTTTGCTTCATGTTATATTTTTGGCTTTCCATAAAAAACAATCTTCACATATATATGTGGGATGACTTCTGGGTTTTCAGTTCTTCTTCATTGGTGTGTGTGTGCCTATATTTCTGCCAATACCCTGCTGCTTATATCATTGTCATTGTGTGTTACAGATTGAAGTCAAGGAGTTTGAAACCTTCTCCATTATAGTTTTCTTCCTTCACATGCCTGGAGTTATTTGTGGTCTCTTTAGATTCCATACAAATCTGTTGATGATTTCCTTGAAATTTTTTGTAAAACTGTCATTGGAATTTTGATGGGGATGGCATTAAATGTGTTCATTTCTTTGTGTAACATGACCATTTCAATGAGGTTCTTTCAACACATTAATGAACCTGTAATCTCTGCATTACTTTGTGCCTTCTTCAATTCATGTTTCTTTATTCAGCGTTTCTATCTTTCTTTCTTTCTTTCTTTCTTCCTTTATTTATTTATTTCTATTCATTTTTATTGATAGTCTTATTGGTGTGACAACTGTTAGCAAGGATTTCATAGGTTTCCGGCATTCAATTCTACAGTGAATTGTCAACTTGATGTATAATCAGTTCACCACCTAATGCGACGTATCTTTACATCACCTTATATTTAGCTTCGCCCCCTCCTCTCCCAGTCCCTCCCTTTTCTCCCCTCTCTAACCTACTCGTCCTCAAATAATCATTACATTGTAGATTGTGTCCATGGGTTATGTGTTTTTTCATTTCGTTTCTTCTATGCTTTCAGTTTTATATTCCACATATGAGTGAAATCATACAGTTCTTTGATTTTTCTGTGTGGCTTATTTACCTAAGCATGATGATCTCTAGATCCATCCGTATTGTTTCAAATGATAATATTACATTTTTTCTTATAGCTGAGTAATATTCCATCATAAATTAACTCAAAATAGATTAAAGACATTCATAGAAGATCTGTTAAAATAAACTGTATAGAAGTAGACTTTGGTATTTAACTTATAGACCTAGGACTCAAGGAAGGCTTCATGAACCGGTCCTCAAAGGCAAGGGAAGTATATCCAAAAATAAATGAATGGGACTATAGCAAACTCAAAAGCTTCTGCAAAGCAAAAGAAAACTTCAATTTCTTTTAACATCTTGTGTTTGTCCGAGTATAGGTCCCTCAACCCCTGTGTTAAGTTTCTTCTCAGCGTTGAGGTTAGGGTTAACATACAAATTAGGGTTTTTTTGGAGTGAGCTTTAGGGTTATTGCTCTTTTTAGGTCGGTGGTATCAGTTAGAGTCAGAGTTATAATTAAGTTTAGGGTTACCGTTCAGTTGGTCATTAGAATTAGGGTCAAGATTAGAGTTATACTGACTTTTGAAATTCGGGTTTCACTTTCAATTACTGTTATGATTAGGCTTAGTGTTATTTCTAGAATTTGGTTTAAGGGAAAGCACGGGTTAAGTAATGGGTAGATTTACGGTATGTGTTACGTTTCCAATGATGTTAGAAACCACTTTAGGTTCAGGTACCTAGCTTTGGTTAGAATTAGGTTTAGGGTTAGGGTTAGGGTTAGAGTTAGGTTGGAGGTTATATTTTTAGTTTTTAATTAGGCGTCGGGTAGGTTTTAGACTAAGATGGGGGCTGTAGGGAAGCCTAGCTTTAGCTTTAGGTAGACGTTATGGTTTAGATTTTGAGTTAGGCTAAGGGTTAAATATAAGGTTAGGTTTGATTTTATTATTAGGGTTAGCAGTAGAACAAAAGGTCCAATTGTGTTTAAGGTTAGATTTGTGTTTAAGTTTAGGTCTTTTCATTTTTTTTATGGTTCAATTGAGAAGTAGGTAAGAAGTAGTGTTTTACGGTAAACTTTGAGGCAGGGATTGGCTCTCAAATGGGAATAAAGTTAGGGTTAGAGTAAGGGCTGTGGTTAGGGTTAGGTTAACAATTATGTTAAGGGTTATATTTTAAGTTAAGTTTAAGGTGAGGTTTTGAGTTTGGTATGAGAGTAGGGTTAGTTTTGTGTTTCCATTTAGGGGCAGGATTACACTTAGGATTACGTTTTGAGTAAGCTTCAAGTTAGGGTAAGTGTTAGAATGAGTTTAGGTTCAGAATTGATTTTCTGATGACGGTTAGAGTTAGTGTAGGATAAGAATTAATTGTGAAATTAGAATGAAAATTTAAAATGAAATATTTTTGACATAGGTTTAGGTTTGAGGTGAAGTTTTTAATTAAGTATAAGGATAGTGTTAGATTCATTTTACAGTCTAGGTTCAGGGTTAAGGCTGACTTTATGATTAGAATTATGGAGAGGTTTCTGGTTATGGTTCCATTTAAGGTTTGTGTTGATTGTGTGATTAAAGTTAAGGTTACTGTTAAGGTTAGGCTTACCATTGTTTTATGGTTTACTTTCAAATTGGGATTAGGTTTAGTGTTCTTTGTAGGTTATATGGTGGGATTATGGTTGGTACACGATGTAGTGAAGGGGTAGGATGAGGGTTAGAGTGAGGTTTGAAGTTCGATTTTGGGTTAAAATTAGTTTTAAGTTTCAGGTGTATGTTTAGGTTTAAAACTCCAGTTAGGCTTAGGTTTAGGTTAAGTTTGAAACTTTCAGTTAGGATTGTGATTAGAGGTTAAGTTTAGGATCAGGTGCTGGTTAGTGTGAGGACCAAGATGATGTTGACGCCAAGGGTTAGGTTTAGGGTTATGCTTAGGGATTTTGGTTATGTTCATGGTTCATGTTCCAAGTAGATTTAGTTTTAGGTTTAGGGTTAGGGTTTTCTTTGAGTCAAGTGTTAGGGTGTAAATTGGGATTGAGTTCATGGTTAAGGTTCAAGAATAGACCAGGTGTAGGTTTAGATTTAGGGCTAGGAAGAAGGTTAAGATTCCATTATGAGTTCCACTGAAAGTTAGTGTCAGGTGTGGGTTTCAGGTTCACTTGTGTGTAAGTTTAAGGTTAGGTTCGTCCTTGAGTTAAGTATTGTGTTTGGGATAGTTATGATACTTATTCCTTTTTTAATTTAATTTTTGCCACCACATTGGCCTTTGAGATCATCAAAAGTGTTTTTCAACTTTCCATTTACCTAGAAGCAGCAATGGGACCTCAACACACATAGTCTATTCAAATGCTCATCTTAGATGTCACTACTCAGGCTTCTCTCAGGTTTTCAAGAATAACTTCTCAAATCTCAAAACTCTTTACAGTTATCAGATCAGGATTGAGAGGATGACTTCCCACCAAGATACCAAACACAAGTGCCAGCCACTACCTTCCATCCTCCCCTACCAAAAAGGACAATCACCTATGAAATGCATAATAATGAGCATGAATCTGTTTTTCCCATTATATCAAGTTTCCATTCTGTATTTTAGTTGTGTAAGAGTATTTCTGAAATACTTACTCTAATTCTTAGTAGAATGCAAAACATAAATAAAAAAATATACCAGAGGCTTGTATTTTCAATATTCTAGAAGGCATGCATGCACAATCACTTCAGTATTTTGAACAGTCAATTGCATAACCTCCTGCCGCCTCCCTTCTTCACTTAGGAAAACAGTTCAGTGCTAAATGTACGATCACCTCTCTCACAGAACATACAGAGAGTTTAGTTCATGTTATACACCACTAAAATTTCTCGGTAAGAGAACGGCTGCCTGTTCATCATGTATTATGGTCCCAGCCACACAACCACGAAGTATAGGTTAAAACAGACAAAAGTACGTATGTAATGGACCAGAACAAACCACCCTTTTACTCTGGTTTATCTGGGATCAAGGAATGCCTTGAAATAGGAATGAAGTGATACATCAAACTTATCCATTTGAAAACCTCAGAACCCTGGAAGAGCAGCAGCTTGGAGAAGTGGTTTGGTGCCAACAGGAGTGCCCTTGAGCCACCGGATCCCAGGCTGATGCAGGCACTTGCAGGTCGCACCCACCCTCCTCCATGGAAAGAGGAAGGATCCAGGGACCTTTAATCAGAACTTTGGCTGACCGCGATGTTACAGTTGCAGGGCCAGCCAATCGGGGCCTCGAGGTTGTATCAAGCGCTATGATGTCTTGCGGTCCCAGAGCCAATCAGGAGACAATAGAACTGTCATGATTGTGAGTTCCATAATGCGATGAAGTAGGGAGTTGAAACCCTGGGAGGGGTATAGATGGAAGTTTAGGACTTGTGTTAAGGATGAGATTCTTCGCAGCTTCATTCAGCTTTGGTGTAAGACTTAGAGTGAGCTTTCAGGTTAGAGAATTTGTTGAAATTTGGTTAGTTTTCGGGTATGCAAAGGGGGGGTGAGAGGTATGTGTAATATTGTGGTTATGGTTAGTGTAAGGATCCGTCTGTGAGTTCGGCTATTTGATAAGTTTCATGTTAGGTTCAGGGCTAGAATTTGGATTGGGTTAGAAGAAGCTTTGAGGTTATGGTATTAAGAACATTGAAATGAGAACTCTGGGTAGAAGGGCTATTGATAGAGTGAGGTAAAGTTTGAGGATAGAGTTGGGTTTTTTGTTATGCATATCCGTTGTGTTAGGGTTTGTGTGAGTTAATGATTAGGCGTAGTTATATACTTAGGCTTCCAGTTACCTTTGAGGTTGGAGTTAGGTTTTAAGATAGGTTCGGAGATGGGCAGGTTAAATGATGCGGTGCAGATTTCAGTTTATGATTCGGTTTTTAGGATTAGGGTGAAAGATAGCTTGGAGGTCAGGGTTGGTTTTCCATTCGAGCTGGCGTTGGGTTTCCAGTAAAAGCGAGTATGGGTTGCTTTCAGGGAAAGTGTTATACGAAGGTTCAGGTTTGCCACTAGGGTTCAGTTTAGCATTAGATTTCAGTTTAGGATTTATTCTTGAGTATATTATGTGATGTAGAGTTGGGTTCAGTTTAGAGTAAAGCTGAGGATTCTTTTTTAAATTGGGTTTGGATTTGGTGTTGGATTAGGTTTGGGGTTTCTTTCTTATTTAGGCCAGGATTATGCTTTGGGTTTTTTATTTATATATTAAATTAATTACAGTGACGTTGATTAGTAACATTACATTTCCAGTGTGCATTTCTATAATACATAATTCTTATTCATATATTGCATTATGCGTTCAGCACCCAGAGTCACTTCTTTTTTCCCCGTATATTTGACCCACCCGTTTCCTCTTCTACCACCACTCTTTTTCCTCACTTTCTTACAACCACTAATATTTTGTCTGTATTTATGAGTTTTTGGATTTGTCTTAGTTGCTTTAATTTTTACATCCCAAGTATGAGTGAAGTTCTTTGGTTCCGAGCTATTTCTATTTGATTTATTTCCCTTAGCATGGTAATCTCCAGAACCATCCATATTGTCACAATCAGCAGTGTTTCATCTTTATTTCTGGGCGAGTAGTGTTGCACTGAGTATTTGTACCACATCTCCTGCATCCAACCCATTGTTGAAGAACATGTTGGTTGTTGATATGTCTTGACCACCATAACTTGTACTGCAAGGAACACAGGGATACGTATGTATCTATAAGTACATGTTTTCAGATTTTGAGGGTGGATACCCAGAGAAGGGATTGCTTGGTTGTATGGTATATTTATTCTTAACTTTCTGGGGAACCTCTGTACTGTTTTCCATCGTTGCTGCCAATTGACATGCCCACCTGCAGCATATGAGAGTTCTTTATTCCCACAGCCTCTCCAACACTCGTTATTACTTGTCTTGTGGATCATAGCCTTTCTATTAATGACAGGTATGAAGTGGTAGTTCTTGGCATTTCAATAAGAGCCAGTGTACTTAAATATTTTGTATGTATCTCTTGGGTGTTTCATTAATCTGTCTTCTTGGGGAAAGTGTCTGTCCAAGTCCTGTGCCCATGTGTTCATGGGATTCTTTGTTTGTCTGTTGTTGAGTTCTAGGAGTTCTTTATATAGTTTAGGTTTTAACGCCCTTTCAGTCATTGCTTGCAAATGTCTTCTCCCACTATGTCGGTAGCCTTTTTGTTTCTTGATGGTTTCTTTGGCTGTGCAGAAGCTTTTACGTTGGGTACAGTCCCATTCATTTCTTTTGACTTTTACTTCCCTGCCTTTGAGGTAACATTCATCAAACTCTTTCTGAAGCAAGGTCTAAAGGTTTGGGACCTACACTTTCTTCTATGCTATTTATCATTATTGGTAGCATGTTTACGTCTTTGGTCCAGTTTTTTTTTATTTTGGTATATGTTGAAAACTGTCAGTGTAGTTTCATTCTTATGCATGTGATATTCTCTATGCCCTAGCACCGTTTATAGTAAATGGATTATTTGATTCATGTTATATTTTTGGCTTTTCATAAAAAACAATCCTCACATATATATGTAGGACTATTTCTGGGTTTTCAGTTCATCTTCATTGGTGTGTGTGTGCCTATATTTCTGCCAAAACCCTGCTGCTTATATTATTGTCATTGTGTTTTATAGATTGAATTCAAAGAGTGTGAAACCTTCACCATTATAGTTTTCTACCTTCACATGACTGGAGTTATTGGGGTCTCTTTAGATTCCATACAAATCTCTTGATGTTTTTCTGAAATTTTTTGTAAAACTGTCATTGGATTTTTGATGGGGATGGCATTAAATGTGTTCATTTCTTTGTGTAACATGACCATTTAAATGAGGTTCATTCATCCCATTTATGAATAGAAAATCTCTGCATTTCTTTGTGCCATCTTCAATTTCTTTTTTTTTCAGCGTTTATTTATTTATTTATTTATTTATTTATTTATTTATTTCTATTAATTTATCGGATAGACTTATTGGTGTGACATCTGTTAGCAAGGATTTCATAGGTTTCAGGCATGCAATTCTACAGTGCATTATCAACTTGATGTATAATCAGTTCACCACCTAATGCGACGTCTCTTTACATCACCTTATATTTAACTTCGCCCCCTCCTCTCCCAGCCCCTCCGTTTTCTCCCCTCCTTAACCCACTCGTCCCCAAATAATCATTAAATTATAGATTGTGTCCATGGATTATGTGTTTGTTCATTTCGTTTTTTTTTTGCTTTCAGTTTTATATTCCACATATGAGTGAAGTCATACAGTTCTTTGATTTTTCTGTGTGGCTTATTTACCAAAGCATGATGATCTCTAGATCCATCCGTATTGTTGCAAATGACAATATTACATTTTTTCTTATACCTGAGTAATATTCCATCAAAAATTAACTCAAAATAGATTAAAAACCTTCATAGAAGACCTGTAAAAATAAAATGTATAGAAGAAGACTTTGGTATTTAACTTATAGACCTAGGACTCAAGGAAGGCTTCATGAACCGGTCCTCAAAGGCAAGGGAAGTATAACCAAAAATAAATGAATGGGACTATATCAAACTCAATAGCTTTTGCAAAGCATAAGAAAACTTCAGTTTCTTTTAACATCTTGTGTTTGTCCGAGTATAGGTCCCTCAACCCCTGTGTTAAGTTTCTTCTCAGCGTTGAGGTTAGGTTTCACATACAAATTAGGGTATGTGTTGGAATGATCTGTAGCATTATTGCTCTTTTTAGGTGGGTGGTATCAGTTAGAGTCAGAGTTATAACTAAGGGTAGCGTTAGCGTTAAGTTGGTCATTAGAATTAGGGTTAAGATTAGGGTTATATTGACTTTTGAAGTTCGGGTTTCACTCTCAATTACTGTTATGATTAGGCTTAGAGTTTTTTCTAGAATTTGGTTTAAGGGAAAGCACGGCTTATGTAATGGGTAAGTTTAGGTATGTGCTTAGTTTCTGATGAGGTTAGAAACCATGTTAGGTTCAGGTAACTAGCTATGGTTAGCATAATATTTAGGGTTAGGTTTAGCGTTAGAGTTAAGTTTGAGATTATTTTTGTGTTTTTAATTAGGGGTGGTGTAGGTTTAAGACCAAGATAGGGGCTGTAGGGAAGCCTAGCTTTAGCTTTAGGAAGACGTTATGGTTTAGATTTTGAGATAGGCTGAGGGTTAAAGATAAGGTTAGATTTGGTTTTATTATTAGGGTTAGCAGTATAACAAAAGTTCCGATTGTGTTTAAGGTTAGAGTTATGTCTTTTTGTTTTATTCATGGTTCAATTGAGAGTTTGGTAAGAAGTGGTGTTTTATGGTAAGCTTTGAGGCAGGGATTGGCTCTGATATGGGGATTAAGTTAGGGTTAGATTTAGGGCTCTGATTAGGGTTAGGTTTACAGTTATATATTAAGGGTTATGTTTTAAGTTAAGTTTCAGGTGATGTTTTTGAATTTGGTATGAGAGTGGGATTAGATTTGTGTTTCTGTTTAGGGGCCAGATTATACTTAGGATTACGTTTTGAGTAAGTTTCAAGTTAGGTAAATGTTAGAATGATTTTATGTTCAGAACGGATTTTGTGATAATGGTTAGTGTTAGTGCAGGATAAGAATAAATTGTGAGATTAGGATGAAAATTTAAAATGATTTTTTTTTTTACTAAGGTTTAGGTTTGAGGTTATGTTTTTAATTAACTATAAGAATAGTTTTAGGTTCATTTTACATTCTAGGTTTAGGGGTAAGGCTGAGTTTATGATCAGTGTTATGGATAGGGTTCTTGTTATGTTTCCATTTAAAGTTTGGGTTGAGGTTGTGATTAAATTTAAGGTTAGTGTTAAGATTAGGTTAACCATTGTTTTATGGTTTACTGTGAAATTGGGATTAGGTTTAGTGTTCTTTGTAGGTTATATGCTGGGGTTATGGTTGGTGCACGATATAGTGAAGGGGTAGGATGAGGGTTAGAGTGAGTTTTGAAGTTTGATTTTGTATAAAAATTAGTTTTAAGTTTCAGGTGTATGTTTAAGTTTAGGATTCACGTTAAGCTTATGTTTAGGTTAAGTGTGAAATTTTCAGTTAGGATTGTGATTAGAGATAAGTGTAGTTGTGAGGTTAAGTTTACGATCAGTGCTGGTTTGGGTGAGGGCCAAGATGATGTTGACGCCCAGGGTAAGTTTTAGGGTTACACTTAGGGATTTTGGATATGTTCATTGTTTATGTTCTAAGTAGATTTTGTTTTATGTTTAGGGTTAGGTTTTGCTTTGACTCCAGGGTAAGGGTGTAAACAGGGGTAGAATTCATGGTTAATGTTACAGAATAGGCCAGGTGTAGGGTTAGACTTGGGCTAGGGATAAGGTTAAGATTCCAATATTAGTTCCTTTGAAACGTAGGGTAAGATTTGGGTTTAGGGTTCACTTATGACTAAGTTTAGTATTTGGTTCGTCATCGAGTTAGCTATTGTGTTTGGGATAGCTTTAATACTTATTCCTTTTTTTTTATTTTTGCCACCACATTGGCATTTGAGAACATCAAAAGTGGTTTTCAACTTTCCATTTACCTAGAAGCAGCAATGGGGCCTGAACTCACATAGTCTATTCAAATGCTCATCATAGATCTACTACTCAGGTTTCTCTCAGTTTTTCAAGAAAGATTTCAACTCTCAAATCTCTTTACAGTTATCAGATCAGGATTGAGAGGATGACTTCCCATCAAGATACCAAACACAAATGCCAGCCACTTTATTCCTTCTTCCCTGACCACAAAGGACAATGACCTATGAAATGCATAATAATGCGCATGCATCTCTTTTTCCCATTATCTCAAGTTTCCATTCTGTATTTTAGTTGTGTAATAGTATTTCTGAAATACTTACTATAATTCTGAGTAGAATACAAATCATAAAAAAAAACAAACGAGAGGCTTCTATTTTAAATATTCTAGAATGCATGCACACATAATTACTCTAGTATTTTGAAGAATCAATTGTAATACATAATCAAAGTGCATTGTTTGCTTGCTGACACTACCCCTTGCCGCCTCCCTTCTTCAATTAGGAAAACGTTTCAGTGGTGTGAATACAGTTAAAGAAGGTGATACCCCTGCTAAATATGCGCTCACCTATCTCACAGAGCATACAGAGAGATGGTAAGTTGAGTTCATGTTATACACACCTAAAATTCCTCAGCAAGAGAATGGCTGCCTGTTCATCATGTGTTATGGTCCCAGGCACACAACCACTAAGTATTGGGTAAAACAGACAAAAGTACGTATGTAATTGACCAGAGCAAACCACCCTTTTAATCTGATTTATCTGGGATCAAGCAATGCTTTGAAATAAGTATGAAGTGATGCATCAAAATTATCCATTGAAAACCTCAGAACCCTGGTAAGAGCAGAGGCTTGGAGCAGCGCTTTGGCGCCTACAGGAGCACCCTTGGACCGCCTGATTCCAGGCTGATGCAGGCGAACAGCCCTTGCAGGTCGCCCCCACTCTTTGCAATGGAAAGAGGAAGGCCACTGTGACCTATAATCAGAACATTGGCTGACCGCGACGTCACAGTTTCAGGGCCAGCCAATCGGCGCCCCGAGGCTCTATCAAGGGTTATGATGTCTTGAGGCCCCAGAGCCAATCAGGAGACAATAGAACTGTCAGGATTGTGAGTTCCATAATGCGATGCTGTGGGGAACTGTGACCCTGGGAGAGGTTAGATGTAAGTTTAGGACATGTGTTAAGGTTGATATTCTGCGCAGCTTCAGCTTTATTGTTAGCCTTAGAGTTAGCTTTGAGGTTAGAGGTTTTGTTAAAACTGTGGTTAGTGTTCAGTGTATGTAGAGATGGGGGTGAGAGGTAGGTGTACTATTGTGGTTATGATTAATATAAGGATCCATCTTTAGTTAGGCTACGTGTTAGGTTTCAGGTTAGGTTCAGGGCTAGAGTTTGCATTGGGTTAGAAGATGTTTTGAGGTTATGGTATTAAAAACATTGAAATGAGATCTCTAGGTAGAAGGGCTACTGATAGAATGGGGTAATGTTTGAGGATAGAATTAGGTTTTTCGTTAGGCATATCCTTGGTTTAGGGTTTGGGTGAGTTAATGATTAGGGGTAGTTATATACTTAGGCTTCGAGTTACCTTTGAGGTTGGAGTTAGGTTTTAAGATAGGGTAGGAGAAGGGCCGGTTTAAAGATGCGGTGCAGATTTCTGTTTATGATTCGGTTTTTAGGATTAGGGTGCGATTTAGCTTGGAGGTCAGCGTTGGTTTTCTATTCGAGTTGGGGTTGGGTTTCGAGTAAAAGCGAGTATGGGTTCCTTTCAGCGATAGTGTTATAGGAAGGCTCAGGTTTTCCACTAGGGCTCGGTTTAGCGTTCGTTTTCAGTTTAGGATAATTTCTTGAGTATATTATGAGATTAAGAGTTAGGGTTCAGTTTACAGTAAAGCTGAGGGATCTGTTTTAAATTAGGTTTGGATTTGGTTTTCGATGAGGTTTAGGTTTCTTTGTAATTTAGGCCAGGTTTATGGTTTGAGATTTTTATTTATGTATTAAATTAATGACAATGACAATGATTACTAACATTACATTTCCAGTGTGCATTTCTATAATACATAATTCATATTCATATATTGCATTGTGCGTTCAGCACCCAGAGTCACTTCTTCTTTCCCCCTATATTTGACTCACCCCTTTCCTCTTCTACCACTTCTCTTTTTCCTTACTTTCTTGCAACCACTATTGTGTTGTCTGTATTTATTAGTTTTCCGATCTTTCTTTATCGCTTTCATTATTACATACAAAGAATGAGTGAAGTTCTATGGTTCTTAGCTATTTCTATTTGATTTATTTCCCTTAGCTTGGTAATCTCCAGACCCATCCATGTTGTCACAATCGGCAGTGTTTCATCTTTATTTCTGGGCAAGTAGTGTTTCACTGGGTG
>PVJL010019529.1:0-13671 GCA_004026885.1 Lyroderma lyra | reverse complement strand
GGAGAAAGGGGAGGGGGTGGGAGAGGAGGGGGGGAAGCCAAATATAAGGTGATGGAAAGAGAAGTCACATTAGGTGGTGAACTTATTATACATCAAGTTGACAATGCACTGTAGAATTATATGCCTGAAACCTATGTAATCCTTGCTAACAGATGTCACCCCAATAAGTCTAACAATAAAAATGAATTAAAAAAAAAAATAAAATAAAAAATAAAAAATTGAGGTAATTATTTTATATTTGCCATAAAATGCTTTAAGAATCTCAGTGCCAATTTTTTTTCTAATTAAAACTACAGGGGAAAGGGATTCTTTTGTCCTAAGTGGCCAATAAGAGACTATTTAGAAAAAGCCCCAAATACAAATAGTTTATTATTGACCACGGCAGTGACTAGTTCTTTACCAATATATTTTTTGTAATTACTTCTTAGCAACATAATCTCCAGTTTTTAGCTGGAGACATGAACATCTTGAAGAAAGACTATTAATATTTTCCAGACTCTCTTGCAGCTAAGTATGGACTCATGGCTAAGTTCTTTTCAAAAGGATGAAAATAAAAATATCTTCCAACCTCTTTTTTGTTTTCATTTGGCAACAAAGAATGCATGATACCTACAGCTGGAACAATCTTTTAGATTATGAGATAGAAGTCAAGAGTTGATAATGTTAGAAGCACAATAAAAAAGGAGACTACATATTTCCTGGATGATTAATAAATAACTAGAAGGCTTATTATATCACTTAATCTACATGAAAAAGAAATAAAATTTTTGTCATACTTAAGCTAATATTATTTTGGGTTTTCTGTGTCTTGCAGCAAAACTCAACCCCAATGCAGTGAACATACAATCATTTTAGTTAAAACAAATTAAAGTGTTTTGTGTGTTGAAATTTTATAGCTGAACAGTAAAAATGTTGCAAGTCCTCTGCTTTTATAGGATTTACAGGCTTAAAGGAGCAACCGTGTTGCCTTTTGATTGGTGGTCCTAATGCATTGGTGGGTTGTTATAGGTGAAATGAATCAGCAGAATTATAACTAGTTCCAGGCAGTGGGGGTAGGGTCATTACAGAAAAATGAGTCAGCAGAATCATCAGCTGAATCAGATAACTTTATGGTGGGGTCTCCTTCTTCACTGCCCCCTTTGAGACTTCATATAATTTTCACTTTGGGGGTCTCATCATCTACATGCTGCTGCAGGGGCTGACAGTGCCCTGCAGAGAACATGTGATGCTGTCTTTTGGTTAATAGCTCTGACTGCTAGTAGGAAGAGACAAGAAACAATTAAACATGGCCTCATGATGGCTAGCACTCCTTCCATAAGGGTTTTAAATCTTCCAAAGGCCAAAAACTATACTCCTCATAAGTTGTGAGGGTTATAGCAAATATAGTGTTGATTATTTCCTGGGTCAGATACTGAGTATTCAGTTTGATTGTAAGTGCAAGTTTCCTTGAGAGTACCTTCATACTCATAAAAACCATAAAATAGCAATATGGTTGTTACCTTTTATCCCACCTTAGTAACAGGCAAACACAGATTGCACTCTTCCTCCCCTTTTTCTAGAGTCCTAAGTTTAATCAGAATGAGCCCCACGATGATTTTCCTCAAGCATCGGCCATGCATTGACTAGGGCATGTCAGTCTCCACAGTGTCACCTTGCAGGGGTTGGCCGGGTCTGTTGCTGCTTTCCACTGGGTTGGAGTAGTCATCTTCAATCTACTGTGCTGGATCCAGGTAGGTATTCTTTCCACTTTGGATGCAGTAGGCATGGTCAGGATGACAGTGTAGGGATACTTCTGCTTCAGCTTGAGGGGGGTCAAGTTCCAATCCTTGACCCAGACCTCATCTCCTGGAGAGAAAAGATGAACAGGTGCAAGAAGACTGACAGAGGTTCTTTCTATCACCCAAGTGGAGATCTTTTCTGTTATTTTCCCTAGAGTTTCTAATTGTGTAATTCTGTCTCTCCTAATTCTCTAGGGGTCCCTGGCAAATTGTGGAGGATTGCAGGGGATCTACTATACATTACCTCATAGGAAGAACACCCTGACCTCTTAGAAGTACACTTAATCTTTTTTTTTTTTTGGTGACTCCCTGGCTGGGATTTGAACCCAGGCCATGGCATTGAGAGTGCTGAAGCCTAGCCACTATACCACCAGGGAACCCCCACCTAATCTTAAGCAGAACTAATGTTAGGGCCTGTATGCACTTAAACTTTGCCTCCTGGCAGAGCTTCCTACTTCCTGTCTTTAGGGTTCTATTCATGCACTCTATCCTAACCCAAACTCTAAGGCCAATATGCTGCATGGAGCTTCCACATAATATTTAAAATTTGGAAGTCTCTTGCACCACCTTGGCCACAAAAGCTGGTCCATTTTTTGATCCAATCTGAAGAGGCAATCCAAACCGGGGAATGATTTCTCTCAGTAGTATTCTCACCACCTCTCACTACCTTTTCAGTTCTCATAGGGAAGGCCTCTATCCACTCTGTGTACAAGCAAACCAAAACTAGAAGATACCAGTTTCCTCCACACCAGGGCATCGTGGTAAAATCCACTTGCACGTCGATGAAGGGGGCTACCCCTTAGGACTGGATCCAAGTGGCAGGTATGGCCCTTGCCTTGCATTGTGCTGACTGAACATCATGCAATGACTGACCTTTTTAGTAAGAGTTGACAGAAGGGGAATGTAGAAGTACTGTCCTGATAATTCCTCAATCTTTTCCTGCCCCAAGTGGGTGGACCTGTGCATTGTGAGGACATCTGCTGGCCCCAGGAGATGGGGAACTATAATCCTCCTATCTGGAAGTTTCCTCCATCCTTTCCCAGCCTCTTTAGCTCCTTACTGTTTCATCCATTCCTTTTCTCCCTCTGAATACACAGGAGTCAAATCTGGAGCCCATGGGATAAGAGGGACCATGGTGGCAGCCTGGTATGTAAGGGTGGCAGCCCTCTTTGCTTTGGTGTCTGCCTTTGCATTTCCTTGTGCTTTATAGTTCCTGTCCTTTGATGCCCTCAGAAGTGGACAACTGCTACTCACTTAGGCTTTCATATAGCCTCCAGGAGCTGCATAATCTCACTGGGATAGTTTAGATTTTTCCCTCCTGCTGTTAAAATTCCCCTTTCTTTGTAGATGGCCCCATGTACATGGAGGGTGAGAAAAGCAAATTGTGAGTCTTTGAAGATATTTACATTCTTTCCTTCATTCAACCCCAGGGCATGAGTCAGGGTTATTAGCTCAGCCTTCTGGGCAGACATTCCCTGGGGCACAAGAATTGCTTCAGTTACTTTGGTCAGAATCATTACTGTATTCTCTGCCTGCCTTTCTCTCCTGGAATTAGCAAAACTGTTTCCATCTACAAAATGCTCCAAGTCTGGGTCCTCTAGTGGCTAGTCAATCAGGTCGAGCCAGCTCAAATACACTGCCTTGATGACTTCCATACAGTCATGCTCAGGTTCACCATTTCCCACCAGGAATAGGGTGGCTGGGTTTAAGGAGGATACAACTTCTATTGTTAGTCTCAGATTTTCACATAGTAGGCTCTGATATTTGGTAAGACATGCATTTGTCAGCCAGTGGTGCTTCTTGGTGTTCACTGGAGTAACTACCACAGAGTGGCACCTACATTCTTAAGTCCTGATCCAGAGTTAACTTATCCTCTTGCATCAGCATGGCTGTGGCTGTTAGTGCTTAGTCATGGAGGCCATTCTTTTGAGACTCCATCAAACTGTTTGGAAAGGTAGGTGACTGGCCTTACCCATGACCCTAAATCAGTACCCCCACAGGTGTTGTGTTTCTTTCTAATACATATAGCACCAAGGGTTTGGCTAGATCAGGGAGGCCCAATGCCGGGGCTGTTTGCAGTTCTTTTAATGTTGTGAATGCCTTTTAATGGTTGGATCCCCATTCTATCAGCTCCCTCTCTCCCCTGTTTGTGGCCTCATAAAGTGGTTTGGTCAGAATTGCAAGTTTGGAATCCATATGTGGCAAAATCCCACTGCTCATAGGAACTCTCTAACCTGCCTTCTTGTATTTGGGACCAGGATGTTCTGAATAACCTGTTTTCTTTCCATTCCCAGCCTTCTCTTTCCTTGCTGGAGGATGAACCCCAAGTAATTCACTAGCTTCTGGCAGACCTGGGCCTTTTTCATAGAGACTTTATACCCACAAGCCTCTAAATGCCGTAGGAGTGTATCTGTTCCTTTTGCGCACCACTTGAGAGTTTCTTGGCTTAGCAGTAGGTCATGCACATACTGAAGGACACATCCGGTGGCCTGTGCTGGGTATTGACAAAGATTTCAAGCAAGGGCCTCTCCAAAGAGGGTTGGCACATTCTTAAATCTTTGGGGAAATCATGTCCAGGTGTGTTGTACTTTTGCCACTGTGGAGTGGTCTTCCCACTGGAAGGCAAAGAGTTCATGACTTTCAGGGGGCATTCATATACTAAAAAATGCATCTTTCAGGGGGTTTCCTGGTGGTGTAGTGGCTAGGCTTTGGTGCTCTCAACACTGTGGCCTGGGTTTGATTCCCAGACAGGGAACTACACCTCCCCCCCACCACAAATGCATCTTTCAAATACAGGCAGGTGAACTGGAGGCTTGTTCAGGTAAAAGGCTCAAAAGGGTATAAATGTTAGGCATAGTCAGGTGCAGGGTCACAATTGCTTGATTTACCATTCTCAGGTCCTGGTCAGTAGTCATTTGTCCCAGGCTTTTTCACAGGGAGTAGGGGAGTGTTCCAAGGCAATAGGCATGGGAAAATAATGCTGTGTTCCTTTAGCCTCTGCAAATGTACCTGGATTACTTCCAAAGCCATTCAAGGAATTGGGTACTGCCTTTGCCTGATAGGCTGAGCCCCCCATCACAATTCAATTCACACCATTGCTTGGATAATTGCCTTCAGCCCAGACTCTGGGCCATCTCTGGGCTAGTTCTAAATGTAATACCTTTCCAGGTTCTGTGATGAAAATCCTCTGTTCCTCCTCCCTGAGGAATGTGAGGGTTAGTACTAGTCCTGCTTTAGGTAACTGCAAGTTAAGCCAGCCTTCATTGGAAAAGGAGATGGTAGCTTGTAGTTTTCCTAACAAATCTCACCCCAATAACGGTAGGGGGCAATACAGAATATACAGGTACTGATGCATTACCTCATGACCTCTGAAAGTGCATTTTGGTGGGAGGCATAAAGGTTACTGGCTTAGGGTTCCAGTTACCCCAATTATGTTAGTATTTCAGGAGGAGAGGGGTGCCACAGGGCTAGTAAATATGGAATGCTCATCTCCGGTATCAACTAAAAAGTCCCCCTATCTTGTCCCCCAACTTTATTTGGACCATGGACTCATCAGAGACCTCTGAGTCTGGTCACCTTCAGTCAGCAAATAGAAAGCCCTCAGCTATGTTAAATACGGCTGCCTCTTCCTTGGGATCTGCTATCAGTGGGGCCTCTGGACTCTTTCCTCCCTGAGGAAATTCAATTTTCCAGTGCCCTGATTCCCAGTAGATGGCACACTGTTCATTCCTTAAAGGGGGCTTTCTCTGTTGACTCCTTTGACCTTCAGCTTCTTTCCTCTTTGTCTACATGGCAGGTGTCCCCTTCTCCTATTCTGATTTAAAGCAGTGGCTGTAAGGTCTGCTTTCCTTTTCATCTTCTGATCTTCCTCTCTCTTTTCTTCTGTCTTCTGATTTAGGAAAACTTTATTTGTCACTTCCAGGAGCTGGGAAGCATTCATTCCCACAAAATCTTCTGGTTTTCTGGAGCTTGTGTCTGATATCCCCTGCACTCTGGCTCACAAAGGCTGAATTTACCATCCTTTGGTTTTCCTGACTCTCTGGATCAAAGGGA
Organism: Lyroderma lyra; assembly: GCA_004026885.1. NCBI lineage: Eukaryota > Metazoa > Chordata > Mammalia > Chiroptera > Megadermatidae > Lyroderma > Lyroderma lyra. The sequence goes on along the minus strand of PVJL010019529.1, from coordinate 7,840 downwards.
GTGTACATCCGATAAGCCCATACAATCTTTCATAAAAGTTTCCAGGACTTTTATCCAGCTTTTGCATGACCTCGGTTACCTTGCTCATGTTAGTGGCCTTCTGGCCTCCCCGTTGTATACCTTGTAGAAGGGCCTCCCTATACCCCTTCAGCTTCCTCATATCATTTTGATTATTTGGTTTCCATTGTTGGTCCTCCTATGGTAGGGAGGCTTGTGTGAAGCTCTCAAATTCAAGGCATCCCCAAGGGCATTTTTCCTGAGCCATTGGTGGCAGCTTGGATTACTTGGCACCTCCCCTCTGTATTAAATAGAGTGAGGAGGAGCTGGCAGCTGTCTGCCCATGTGGGGTTATGTGTCTGGAATATGAACTGCATTAAGTCAATGAGCACTTGGGGCTTTTCTGTATAGGAGTATGATGCTTCTAGTTGAGAAGTTCTGTGGTGGTGAAGGGCTGGTATACTACCATTCAAGTCTTGATCACCCGCCCCTCATCATTTGTGGTATCAAAGCCTCTCACTTCTTTCAGGGGCTGCTCATGACCACAACCTCAAAGGAAGGGGAAGGTGCCTAAGTTAGATTCCTTTGGGGTGGACGGAGTAGAGGGGAACACATCAGGTGTCTCAGGAGATGTGGTAGAGTTGGGTGATGGTGGCTTTTTGTCTGTCTTATTTTTTGGAGCACAGGATGGGAACGCTATATCTTTAGGCTCAGAGGGAGGTATTTCAGGTATGGCTGGCAGCTGAGGCTTGTCAGGCCAGGCAGGTCACTTCCCTAAAGCAGTACCTGCCTTTGCTAACAGTACCTTGGAGGCTTGACCTCTGAGTCAGGGGGGGCAGTTGTAGCACTAACTGGAGCCAACTATCTATATGGGAACTGGTCAGGGTGTCCTAGGTCTCCAGTAATGACAGACCACACTTTCTGTACTACAGCTCAATCCAGGCACCCATCTGAAGGCCATCCCACCTCAAAATTAGGCCATTCTAATTCACACAAAGTTCTTAATTTCCCTGGGATCAGAGTTACCATATAATATCCAGAAAATCCTTTCTTAAAATTCTTCAGTATGGTTGCTAAGGGGGAAGTTTTCCCTTGCACACCTCCCATGATGCTCCCTCGGATGACCAACTATCATGCCACAAAGAGGTTTAGGGGGAGGGAGGGGTAAATTGAGAGGGGATGCACAATCACTTTCTTCATCTCCCACCACTCCCCTTGAGGGGATATAGGTCCCTCTTAGCAATAAGTGGATCTGTATTAACCCCCGACTCAGATTGAAATCAGTCCAATACCACCATAAACCATATGAGGTCACCATGGAACCACGGATCGGAACTCTCACTTCAGAACCCTACCTTCAGTGTTCATCTCATTCACTCTCCAAGCACTCACATTCACTCAAATTCAACCCAAATTCCCAAATTCCTAAATTCCTGTTTTGGGGAAGCCTCGATTTCCCACTCCAACTACCTTAAGCAGTACTCAGGAGGTGCCGGAGGGGGATCAGTCCTCCCTTCTGCTCAGACAGAGCAGGCCTTGGCACATTCTCCCAAACTGTTTCTACCATGCCTCCAATGTCACCTGGTCCTTGTGTCTGTTCCTCTTGGTGTTTAACTCCTTGGGAACCCACCACGGGAGTCCTTTCTGCACCCTGTCAAGGCATCCACACAGGGAGGCAAAGCTCGCCGTCTCTGGTGCACCCAGTGGTTCATGTCACCCAGGCCAATCAGGACCCCCACCCTGGGGGTGCTCCAGAGGGTTGGTGAAAGTATCATGTGATTCCTACTTTGCTCTTTCTCTCTGCAGGTGGACCCGCTTCCTGATCAGGAAACTAAAATATGTTGCAGGAAACTAGACCTGGCAGAGAGAAAAAACTCACCTGAACACCAAAGATTGAAGAAGAAGTTAATTCTTTATTCAGCCAGTGGAGCCACAGCAGACAAAAGTTTAAAATGGCCAAGCTCCCCAATTTCCTCTGGTTCTGTCCTTTTATAGGACTTACAGGCTAACAGGAACTAATGTGTTGCCCTTTGATTGCTGGTCCTAATGCATTGGCAGATTGTTACAGATGAAATGAATCAGCAGAATCATCACTAGTGCCAGGCAGTGGGAGTAGGGTTATTATGGGAAAATGAGTCAGCAGAATCATCAACTGAATCAGATAACTCTTTGTGGTGGGGACTGCTCCTTAAAATATAGATAAATAATTACAAGGAAAAGCAATTTGAAAATAATAGTTCTTTTAATATTTTTATTACAATCAGAATTCTTACATTAGTTCCTAAAAATTCTGAACGTATCAGATTTCCTATTGCTTTCCCCAAGAGGTGACAGAGTGTAGAGTTAAACAAGTGACAGAAATGGGAACATAAGGAGCTACACAAACCTTCTTTCCAGAGAAACAACCAAAGCTGTTAAAAAGAAAAATTATAAAAAGACAATTATTTAATATAGTTAAGGACATTCAGTAAAAGGATAAATAATTATTCAAGAAAATCTACTAAATCTCAGTAAGAAGCAGTCTTTGGCACTTGAGCCACGACACACTTTCTCCCCTCCCTTCCCCACATTCAAAACAATGGAAACTCTACTCCTGGTTACTATAGCAACAAACACAGAGCAACAGTCCCCTCATTTTCAGTCTATAGCTACAGTTTCTCCACAGAAGTTGCACTAGTACAGCAATTTGCATCCCTTAATATCCAGCTCTATGTTGTAGAAACACTATTCTAGAAAAGGCAGCTGAGAGGCCTGAAATTTCTTTGTCACATCAGCCATCACTCAGGGTGGAGCTCTACTGCAGGCATGGCAGCAGAGAATATTGGGGCCCAGTTACCCTCATGCCAGCTTGTTCATAAGGCCATGCCAAAAGATTTAAATGGAGATGATCAGAGACTACCACTCATGCCAAGTCCATAATTCATAAAGCAGAAGTGTCACTCCAAGATAAGTGGGCTACTGTCCCAACTCTCAGCTCCAGAACACTGGCACAGATATTTTGCCCAGGGAGAAAGGGAAGCCTTATGATAGATCTATGTGGCTTTTTCCAAGAAAAATTTCTACTTGGGATAGAGTATGAAAAACTTTGAGCCAAATTGTGTTATCAAAAACAAAGAGTATTATTGCCATAAACAATTAAGAGAAGGCAGGTAGTTCCACAAAAGCAACAAGTTAAACTATAGATTAAATAGCAGTTTAAAAAAGTGAACCAAGAAATAAAATCTTAGAAGAGACCTAGGGAGGTCAGAAAAATTCTCATATGTGCCTCCAAGACTATCATTAACAGTGGCCCAAATTCAATTGAATCAGATGGGGGAGCAATACATGCTTCAATTTATTCACATGTAAACTTATCAGCAACTATACTGTAGTCACCTGAAATTAATTGAGGGTACTGGCTGAGTATAATATCTATAGTGGTAAGCAGATTAACATAGATCAGTAAATAAATATACCAAAACTTATGGGATGCAAAAAAAATGTTCAAAAGTCAAATTACAGCTTGTAAATTCCAACATTAAAATAAAAAAATCCAACTCAATAACTTACCTTTACACCTTAAGAATCTAGAAATATAAGAGCACATTAAACCCAAAGCTAGCAGGAAAAATAAAAAAAGATTTAAGAAGAGATAAAGAAAATAAAGAAAACCAATAAAAATTTATGAAATGAAAAATTGATTATTTGACATAAAATTAACAAACTCATAGCTAGAATTACAAAGAAAATCAAAGAGGAAACACAAATAACTAAAATTACAAATGTTACTTTTGATACTACAGAGTTAAAAAGAATTAAGAAATACTATGAACAAATGTATACCAACAATTTATATAACCTAGAAAAATGGACAAATTTCTTAAAACACAAATTGCCTGTACTGACTCAATAAGAAATAGAAAATATCAAGACTTATAACAAGCAAAGAGAGAGAATCTCTAATTAAAACTCTTCTAAGAAAAAAAAGTCCTGGACCAGATGAAGTCACAGGTGTATACTACCAAATACTTAAAGAAGAATTAACATCAATCTTTCTCATAATCTTTGCAAAACTGAACTGAAGAGGAGGGAACAATTTGTTTTTTATTCTATGAGGCCAATATTACTCTAATACCAGTTACCAATTAGAACATCACAACTAAAAAAAGTAATTTTTATGTATTTATACTATGCTCTGCAAATATGCTAAATTTGTTTATTACCTCTAATAGCTTTCTTGTAGATTCTTTGGGATTTTCCACATATAAAATTATGCCATCTACAAATAAAGATAGTTCTAACTCCTCCTTTTGAATTTGGGTGCCTTGTATATTTTTTCTTATGTAATAGCTCTGGCTAAAACTTTCACCCATTAAAATGTAAAATGAAAATAAATTAGATTTAAATACCTGCTACAACATGTATGAATCTTAAAAATATTATTTTTAGTTAAATAAACAAGGCACAACAGAATATAATTATGTGATTATACTTACATTAGGTACCTAGAATAGGCAAATTCATAGGGGAAAAAAGTAGAATAGAGGTTACGAGGGACTCGGGAAAAGGTAATAGGGGAAATTACTGTTTAACAGGGGCAGTTTTTGTTGGAGATAATGAAAATTTCTGGATATAGATAGTAGTAATAGATAGGCAACATTATAAATATATTTAATGCCACTGAATTTTACACTTATCAAGGCTTAAAACAATAAGTATTACATTATGTAAAATTTACCACAATTTAAAAAAGAAGCTTGGGCTTGAATTCTAGCTCCACCATAAATTGTATGAATTTTAATAAGTCATTAAATATTTTAGTACCTTTTAAAAAGCATTGAGGTAGCAAAGTTTTCTAAACCTCAATTTATTTACCTATAAAATGAGTTTGTTGACAGTACCTATTCCCCAGTGCATAAATATGAGGTTTAAATGGGCTAGTAAGGAACTTTGCAGACTAGCGGGAACAAAGTAAATATTCAATAAAATTAAAGTATTATTAAGGTAATGTCAAAAAGATAAAGGCATAGGGAATCCCCCTTGATCTCTCCCCTTGAAGTTACAAATTGAACAGCTATAATTTAACAATAAATTTCCTACATAACACAAACATTTCTGAAAAATTCACACATCGAAACTTCATAAGATGGGCAAATCGACGTGAACAAAATAGGAGGGAAAAGAGAAGCAAAGAAACTGTTGTCATGTACACAACCTGGAGTGCAATGTGGGTCTCAAAAATAAAAAATGAAAATTAGGATTCAGGCACATTCTCTGTGGCCCCATGCAGTCCTGACTGATACATCAGCATATAGTATGGCTAAACCCAGTAATTGGGGCAGAGGCTGAATACAGAAGTGTGGCAACTGAGTTCTAGCAGCCACCATTGCCAGGTAAGAAACAAAGCCATGAAGCCTGGCTGATTCCCCTCTGCCCTCACCTTCTCAACGTTCTCTTCCCTGCACCCTCCCAGATATAGCAGCACAAAACAAACAAAAATAAATGAACAAACAAAAAAATGTAACTGTAGCAGTGAGTATCAAATTAAAGAGTAGAATATCTACAGCCTTAATAAATGAAGAGACAATACCTAAGTGTCAGATGCACACTGTGACTAATCCCAGTGACAAAAGTAGAAATACAGAAGCAAAGCAGCTGCAGTCTGGAAGTCACCATTAATTGGAAGAGAACAAAGGCAAAAACACAACAATGACCTCTTCCAACCCACCTTGGTCCCGTCTTTCATAACTAATTTTAGTGTGAAATTCCAAGATTGTTAAGGCAGCACAGCTCTGGATCTGGCTGCAGAGACAGCACTAGAATTTCAGAGACTCATCACCTACCACATTCTCCCATGAAGTGGATGCCCTACAACATAGGTGACCTGGTCTCAGAGAAGACACCCATTTCCCCAGAGAATGCAAGGTATCTTCCACCACAAGAAGCCAGAACAGAGTAATAGAAAATAAAACCCTCCAGCACCACCTACTGAAGAACAAAAGAAAGCCTCCTCATATCAACCTGCCTCAGAGCTCATTCCCATAAATAATTAGGAAGAGAAATAATATACCAATTACCATGAACCACCAAGGTAATAAGGCAGTTCAAATGAAAACATTGAAAATCTCCAAAAATAAATTTAAAGACATCCAAATATTTCAATTAAATGACAAATAATTGAAAATTGCAGTTCTGAAAAGCACAATGGGGTGTAAGAAAACTTAGATAAACAGTTTATAAATTCAGAAATAAAATCAATGAACAAATAACAGACAGAAACAAAATAGATATATTGATCATCACCTTAAATGTAAATACAGTGAACTCACCAATTAAAAGGCACAGAGCTAAAAATTGAATAAAAAAACAAAATTCAGACATAGTCTTCCTCCACGAGACTCACCTCAGACACAGGAATAAATATAGACTCAAAGTAAAAATGTAGAAAACAATATTTTAAGCAAATAATATCCAGAGAAAAGTGGTTGTGTCCATACTTATATTTGACAAAACAAAAGAAGTAATAGAAGACAAAGATGGACATTTCATAATAATAAAGAAAACAATAAAACAAGAAGAAATGACACTTATTAATATATGAGTATATGCCCCCAATCAGAAAGCACCAACATTTACAGAGCAACTATTATCAGAACTAAAGGAAGACCCTGATAAAAACACAATTAGAGTATGGAACCTAAACATCCCATTGTCAATTATAGACAGATTATTTAGACAAAAAATCAATAAGGAAATATGAGCTTTTAAAAGATATATTACACCAATTGGTAATAATGACATTTATAAGACACTTTATCCTAAAATATAAGGCTATACAATCTTTTCAAGTGCACACTGAACTTTCACAAAAGTAGATTATGTGCTGAGAAACAAAACAAGCCTTATCAAATTTAAGAAGATTGAAATTATACCAAGTGTATTCTCTGACCACAAAGCTTTGGAATTGAAGATCAACTGCATAAAAAAGAGCTGAAAAAACAATATATATGTGGAGAATAAACATGTTATGAAAATATAATTGGGTCAATAAAATAAAAGAAAATATAAAAAACTTCAGAGAAGTAAATGAAAATTATTATGAAATACATTATATTAAAATTGTTGGGTTGCAGCAAAAACAATATTAAGAGTAAAATTTATATTATTACAAGCCTATTTCAAGAAACAACAACAACAATAAATCCCAAATAAACAACCTAACATTGCATCTTAAAAAACTAGAAAAGGAAGAACAAGGGAAGCCCCAAGCCACGTAATGAAAAAGCACATAATACAAGTTAGAGCAGAACTAAATGTAATAAACAATTAGAAAAACTTAATGTCACAAAGGCCTGTTTCTTCAAAAAATTTAATAAAATTCACAAATTTCTGGCTAGGTTTACTATGATAAAAAGAAAAAAGACAAAAAATAACCAAAATTAAAAAAGAAAGAGAAGAGATTACGACTAATACCAAAATAATACCAAGGATTATGTGAGCATATAATGAAGGAATATATACACCAAATTCAATAACCTAAAATAAATGAACAAATTTCTGGAAACATAGCCTACCTAGACTGATAAAAAACTGAATATTATAAATAGACCAATCAACAGTAAGGAAATTGGAACAAGTGTACCAAACTTCCTCAAAACTGAAAGTAAAGAAAAAAAGAAATGAACAAACAAATAACCCATGGACACAATCAATAGTTTAATGTTTATTTGGGGATGAGTGGGTTAGGGAGGGGAGAAAGGGGAGGGGGTGGGAGAGGAGGGGGGAAGCTAAATATAAGGTGATGGAAAGAGAAGTCACATTAGGTGGTGAACTGATTATACATCAAGTTGACAATGCACTGTAG
>PVJL010019528.1:0-13674 GCA_004026885.1 Lyroderma lyra | reverse complement strand
TGTGTCACCTCACTCCAGGTCTCCCCACTTCTCCTGGTACCACCTCCAGGTCCCCCTGCTTCTCCTGGTGCCACCTCACTCAGGTTAAAATTGTGACCGGGCGTCTGGGATCTGGCGTTCTTTTTAAGGTTTGAGCCCCTCTAACTCAGGAGGCAGAAGGACTGCTTCATAAACAACGTGCTCCAGTGTAAAGAGGGTGATGTGAAGATGGCACAGGGCGCCAGGTGGACAGGGGCCTTGGTGCAGCCCCTTGTGTGGTCGGCCTGTGCGAATATCATGAGCGTGAGCCGTAGTTCGAAGGAGGCCAGTGTCACTTTTCTACAGAAACATTTTCTGCACCGGTGTCCCGTTTCCTGTTCTGTGGAAGCATCCGTCCTACGTGTTTTGGCTAAGTTACTATTGGTGATAGAAGTGTTTTGTTTGGAGGAGGGTTTACTTTGTCTTACAAGCTAGGAGGCCTGAAATAGCACACAGAGGAAGATAGGTGGGTGCTGTGTTGTCCGAGACTCGCCCTGACCTGTGTTCTGTCCCCACCAGGACAAGTGGTGGCTTTGCCCCGTTTCATGGGCGAGGAGAGCAGGGCTTAGAGAAGTTAAGTCATGTGTCACACAGCTAGCAAGTGGGCTCTGTGTCCACAAAGGCTCTTGGAAAATTAGAAGTAGAAGATCTCTCCTTCCTCCATTAGGAAGCAGGACCCAGAAGGTCAGCGAGGGTGACAGTCTGGTGCCAACGCCTCTGCCGTGTGGGGTGGGGCTGTGAGGGGCCAGGCCTGTGGCACTGCAGCGCCTGCTGGTCCGCCGTGCGGACGGGACGGCGCAGAGCACTGATGCCAGCAGGACAGGAGCTGCTCCGGGAGGAGGTGTCACTGCGCTTGTGACCCGAGTTGCTGCGGCTCCGTGGCTCTTCATGCTTGTGTGCCCGGGACCCGCCGTGTGGGGCTGGGACCCTGACTTCGGCTCGAGGGCAGGCTGTGAGCTGGTTCGGTTGCAGTGCAGCGGTCTGCATGACGGGTCAAGTTCCTGGCCTGGTTGCACGAGGTGTCGCACCCAGGCTGGTCACAGAATGTGGAGGCTGTCTCTGCTCCTCCTGCCTCGCTCATGTCGCCCTTTCCCGGGAGTCCCACGGGCCACCCAGAGCCCTGCTGAGTGTCACGCACGCGGGTCACCAGCTTTTTCACGTCTGTTGCCGTGTTTCTTCTCTCCAAACCCCGAGGGAGACAGGGTTGTTCCTGTCTTAGCTGTGAGGACATTGAGGCACAGAGAGGTCCCCAGGTGGTCAGGGCGGCTCAGGTCTCTGGCTCAGCGCTGCGGGGACGCGCTCAGCGGGCGGGGGTGGACACCGCCATGCGTTGTGTGCTCCTGGGCAGAGAGGCAAAGACGTCCGTCGTGGCACAGCTGCGTGCGGTGGGAGGAGCGGGTGGCCCGGGTGTTTGCAGAGACACAGCGTGGGGGCCGCGCCGTCCCCTCCCGGCTCCTGCTGAGTGAGCTGCAGCACTCGCCTGCCCTCAGGGGCCCCTCTGCCTGCTGGCTTCTGGCCCCCGTGGTGAAGAGTCAGAGGCCACACGCCCCATCATTTTCTTCATTACAGTGGGAACGAGGCGCCGTGTTTCAGCTTAATGGAGCGCCGCCCTCTGCCCTCCCTCTGAAGTCGGCTTCGTTGCCTGTAAAGTTTGCTAATAAACTTGGGACGTGCACCGGCGTCCCTCTCGGCCTGCAGCGATGGAAGCCCCTCCTTTCTCACGCACCGTCTGTGCTCAGTGTCGTCGTCTTGCACACGAAGCTGGTGTCTGGGAAGCGTCTCGGCGTCCAGCTCTGGCAGTGTGGGCACCGGCACTGTGGCGGGGTCCCAGCGCGTGTGCCACAGGCCACAGCGCTCGGCACTCCCCGGCCCCTTGGGACATGCGCGTGTCCTGAGCGCACAGCCGCGGCCAAGTGTGCACCTCCGGCCAGAGGAGGATTGCGGCCCGTGGAAGTGCGATGCGTGCTGCTAGCGTCTGGTCTCCCTGAGAGTGAGCTCCGTGCCTTGGGGTCTGCATGTTGTCTGGGGCCTGGAGGTCAGAGGAGACACGGATTGCTGAAGGCAGTGGACGTGCTTTGCACACAGACGAGGTCGGACAGTGTCACAGGCTCATCCTCGAAGGGCTGCATCCCTCACTGCTGAGTAGCACTGCGGTCACCTGCGGAGAGCTCCCCTTGTGGGGCTCTGCACCGAGACGTCCACCCTTCAGAGCAGTTTCAGAACCGCTTTTCTGGAACGGCCGTCAGAGCTGTCGTCGGTGTCGAAGAAAGGGGGCTCCTGGGGTGCTGTGGCTTCGCTCGAGTTTGCACGTGGGGCTTCTGGGGAGGCACTGCTGGGTATGGGGCTGCCCCTGACTTGTATGATGTCTCTGTGGTCGGGGTTTAAAAACATAGATGGCGTGTGTCATTTTACCGAAAGGTGGCGCTGTTGTCAAAAGTCCAATTACGATGAGGGAGAGACGTGTGACATTCCAGGAAGCCGCCTGGTGGACGCCTCGGGGGCAGCAGACGAGCGTGTGCTCCGGCTGTCGGGGAGCAGCTGCAGGGCTGGGTTCCTGTGCCTCGTGTGGGTGGCACCTCCTGTGCCGGGACCTTCCGTGCCAGGTCCTGTGCCCGTGCCGGGCCCTGGCCTGTCTCCTCTCCCGGTGGAGGCAGCATGGAGTGGGATGGGACTCAGGTCTTGTTAGTGCAGGAGGCGGCCCCGGCTGCACGCCCAGCGCTCTTCCTGGGGAGCGGGCTGTGGTGGGAGCTGGGGGCTGTGCCATCTGGCAGCACTTTGCAGGTGAGAACAGGCCCCAGGCCGCTGGCACCAGGGGCCTCAGTGACTTTTCTCTCCATTTCTGGAGCTCAGTGTCCCCCCATGATGAGCGCCGTCCCCCTTAACTGACTGCCCTCACCAAGAAGCCTGGGGTACATGGGACCCCAGTCGTCTGGGGGCGTCCACTTTCTTGCCCCTGCAGTGTCTGCCCCCATCACACCCTCTGGGCACGTACCCCAGGGGGACGGCGGCTGTGGAAGGCCGCTCCCTCCGCCTCCTGTCAGTCTGTGCCTCTGTGCATATGAGGATGAGGGCATAGCCCCATCTCCTTACTCCTTAGGTTTGAAGCATTTTACGTTAAAACGAGTGCTTAAACCCGGTGGCTTTGTTTCTGTTTGGTTTTGCTTTGCTTTTTGCCTTCTCTCCCCTGGGCCCGGCCTGCATCAGTGTCACCCTCGGTTCTGCCCGGCACTGCCTCAGGCTTTGACTCAGAAAGGCTCAGGGACTGGGTGGCACGTGCCACCTCCCTGTCCCCACACGTTAGCAGGGTGGCTGCGTGGTCACAGCCGTCTGCTCTGTCAGCAGCAGTTGTCACACTGCCCTGAGACGCACAGTTCCACATGGGGTTTTAATACAGAAACGCGATAAATGAGCTCTGACACCGTTTTGTGAAGTCGTGCACCTCTGATCACCGTGTGTCTTTGGTTTCAATAGCTACTCTGACCTATGACACGCTCCGATTTGCTGAGTTTGAGGATTTCCCGGAGACCTCGGAGCCTGTTTGGATCTTGGGCAGAAAGTACAGCGTTTTCACAGGTAACGGCCGTGTGGGAGCCCAGCACGTGCTCTGGGCACGCAGGCTGCAGGTGTCCCGTGGCAGTAGCAGTTACCTGCTCACTCCCTGGGACATGGGGCCTGCGTGCTCACGGCTGTGTGTGTGCGTGTTTTCTAGAAAAGGATGAGATCTTGTCCGACGTGGCGTCCAGGCTTTGGTTTACGTACCGGAAAAACTTCCCGGCCATCGGTAAGTACTCCTGTTGGGGCGCGTGACAGCACACGCGTGTTTTCGAGGAACGATGACTTGGGTTTATGGCGGTTTGACTTGAGTGCGCCAAGTGCTCGTTGCTTCGATGTAGTCCTCACGGCAGCCCCTGGTTGGCCCGCTGGCCGCCGCAGCAGCTCCACACCAGACCCCAGTCGCCCGTTGTTGCTGGGGACGAAAATCAGGATGATGCATCGAGACCGGGTTAGAAACGTAGACGCGGAGGGACTGGGAAGCCGCATGTCCCCATCGGAGGCAGCGACACTGTTGAATGTTGTCCCGGGTGGGGGCTGCCAGTCCCCATACAGACGTCTGGTCACCCTGTCTCACTGGGCGACGTTCAGGGTGTCAGGAGGCTGACCACACGCACTGTTTGAAGTAAGATGGAACCGTTGTCTTCTGTCCCGATTAACCCGGGACGTCTGGTCAGCCTGCAAACGTGCGTCCATCCACAGTGCTTCCCTGCCGTGCGCCATCGCGGCGGGTGAGGCTGTGCCGGCCCGTGGCCTGTGCGGTAGGACCCGGGACCAGAGGTTCTGGCCCAGGAGGCGGTTCCCGGCCGCGGGGCCCTGACCCGGTCCCTCTGAGTGTGCTTCTGCACTCCGGAAGGCGGGTGGTGTGGAGGGGCACAGCACTGATGCCCGGGACACCGCGATGGCGGGAAGTGAGGCCAGTGACCCCCAGGCGCCTGTGTGACGGACTCGTCAGGTGCGCTTTGGACGTCTGTGTGGTGCCAGCCGGTCACCCTGTCCTGCAGGCCCGATGCCTGAGCACACAGGAGGAGGACGGGTGGCATGCCGCCTCTTGCTGCCTGGGGAGGCGGTGCGTGTGACAGGACCACCGTGGGCTGTTCTCGCACCCCAGCGCCTGCTGCCGCCACCACCCTACAAGGTGGGCTGTCTGTGTCCACCCGTGTGTGTGGACGGGCAGTGCTCCCACCACCCCCGTGCCCGGGGCATTGCTGAGGCAGGGCGCTTCCTGTCCCATCAGGCCTGTGTCACCGTACACACGATCCCGCATGCCCGGTGGAGTGACGTGAGGCCCGAGGGCGTGTGCGTGTTGGGTGCTGACCCGCCCGAGCCTTCCCACTCCCCCAGGCAGCCTGCGTAGGGGTCCCCCTGCTGACTGACGGGCCGGCGCCTTCTCGTGCTGCCCACCCACATGTTTATGCGTCTCTGTGACTGAGCTACTCGCGTGTGTCACCCTCATGGAGGGGCTTGTTGGGATGTTTTGCTTCCCAGCAATGCAGCCTGAGCATGACCAGGTTCTGGACAGTGTGCGGCCAAGAGGGAGCTGACGCCTCCGTGTGGACCTGGCTGAGCTTGTCACGGTTGCCTCCTGTGCTGGACTCTCGGCCCTTGGGCCGCCTGACTGTGTGTCTGCTCTCTGTTCCCCATGACAGGGGGCACCGGCCCCACCTCGGACACGGGCTGGGGCTGCATGCTGCGCTGTGGACAGATGATCTTCGCCCAGGCCCTGCTGTGCCGGCACCTGGGCCGAGGTGAGTCATGCACTGGGACGGTGGCCTTCCTGGGAGGCAGGGGGGGCCGGGTGAGGGGGTGTAGGGCACAGAGCAGGAGGTGGGGGGCCTCCAGGGAAGGTCCCTGGTCATCACTGACTTAGGTCAGTGACTCGAAAGAATGCTGGTGAAGGTTTGCCCTTTGGAAATGGCCTTTGAGCCGAAGCCACGTGTTCTGTGTGGACAGGGTGGCACGCCGGGGTCCTGGGGAGCCGGGCTTTAACCTTGGAGGCCAGACAGTGCGGGCTATCCCGAGGTGACGGCTTTTGTCACACTAGGCAGAACTGAACGTCTGCCCCTGTCCTCAACAGATTGGCGGTGGACACAGCGGAGGAGGCAGCCGGACGGCTACTTCAGTGTCCTCGGCGCGTTCATGGACAGGAAGGACAGCTACTACTCCATCCACCAGATAGGTGGGCGGCTCCGTGTGCCGGGCCGGCGCGTTGCTGTGGTGTGGGTGCGGCCAGAGGCCTGTTGGCGCTGCTGGGGATGGGCCGGGCCAGCTCAGAGCCGGGGCCTCGCTGTGCCAGGCCGGCTGGTGGCTGCAAATAGGACTCAGTGGTGTGGGAGGCCCGTGCCGCCCCGCGCCCGTCAGTGCGTCCGAGCCCTCCTCGGTTAGGAGCAGGTCCCGCCGTGGGGCGTCCGGTTCTCAGCTGTGGGAGTGAAAACGCAGCCCCGACTCCCCGGTCCGTCTGCTCCTCGGTCCTGCTCCTTGCAGAAGCACGGGGGCCGGGTGGCGAGGAGCCGGCCGGGAGGCCCTGTCGCTGTGGGAGGCTCCCTGAGTGGTGTCCCTGACCCTCCCGCCGCCGGGACTGGCCTCTTCTAGGGGCGGGGTGAGGGGGGGTGGGGGGCGCATCCCTGACCAGACCTGTTTCCTGCAGCGCAAATGGGAGTCGGCGAGGGCAAGTCCATCGGCCAGTGGTACGGGCCCAACACGGTCGCCCAGGTGCTCAAGTACGTGCCGCGTGCCGAGCCCCGCCCCTCCGCTCCTCTGGGCAGCGTGGGTCCTCCTGAGGCCTAGTGCGCAAGGACACGAGGGGTCTCCCACTCTGTCAGGGCGTCCGGGGAGGTCCTCAGCGGTGACCAGCTGGGTGGCCTTGTGAGTCAGGGGGTACGTCTGCGACAGCGTGAACACCTCCATCAGGCTGCGTCCTCTGGTGTGGGCTGTCGTCGGTGGGACCCCATGGTGCTGGGCTGCGGGTTGGGGGGTAGAAACCGGGTGGAGCCCCAGTGCTTTGGGGCAGGCAGCCCTCTGTGCAGCAGGCTGTGTGGCTCCGCCCCACTCCGACGCCCCGCCCCCTCCTTGGAACCTCTGCCTCCTGCCCTGCGCATCCCCACGGGACTGCCCCACAGCCACCCAGCCTTCCTGAGGTCAACCTTCTCGTCCCTGTCCCCAGCCGGCCCTCCTCCTCGGGACGGATGGCTGCCATCTCTGCACACCGTCCTTGTGAGCTTCCTCTTTGACACGGTCCCCATCGCCCACTGTCCCCATCTCCTGCCGCAGCCCCCGAGGCGATGCAGCCCCACCACACGGGCCCCGCTCTGCGTGCCCAGGAGGGTGTCGCGTGCCTGGTCCACGTGCGCTCTGCCTGTCTTGCACAGCTCACTGCTGCCCTGAGGCAGGCCCGTCAGGGCCACTACCAGCCCCGGCGTCGTTCTGAGGGTCACCCTCCTGTCCCGACTCCGCTGTCTGGCAGTGGCCCGTGGTGCAGAAACGCTGTCCATGGGGCCATGTGCTCGGGTCCCCTGCGGTCCCTCTGGTCGCCTGCCCCACCTGTGAGCCCTGCAGGGCATGGCTGGGCCTCTGGCTGCGGCTGCGTGGACTCCAGGTTCACATCCACGTGCCTGCTGAGCAGCACGCCTGGGTGGCCGGGGGCACGTCAGCCTTGTGGCCAGTTCCCTGGTGACAGTGAGGCAGCACTGTCCTCCCCCTGGTCCAGCATACCCCCGCCTCCCTGCGGGGCTTCTTCCCCGTGCCTCCTGAGACCCTCAACGGCAGCCGCCCGCCCTGCGTCTGCGCAGTGTCCCATGGAGACGCTCACAGCGTGTCCCCCCCCCCTCTGTTAGGAAACTCGCCGTCTTCGACACGTGGAGCGCCTTGGCCGTGCACATAGCGATGGACAACACGGTGGTGATGGAGGACATCAGTAAGTGACGAGACGGGGGCCTCGCGGGGGCTGTGGGCGAGCTCTTCCCGCCGGCCTTGGGGCGTGCTGGGGCGTGCTGGGCTGAGCTGCCTCTGCGTAGGTGTTTGTGTGCGCTCGTGTGCCGCCAGCCCCGCCGTCTCAGCAAGGTGCGGTGTGAGACAGGGACCGGCGCTGTTCCTTTCTGGAAGGATCCCCGGAAACCTGGGGGAACTGGGCACGCGGAAGTTTTGGGGCTCAGCAGCACGGGGCTCGGTTTGGCGATGGCCCCGTGAGTGAGTTGTTAACTCGTGCGTTACGTTCTGTGAGCCGATGACAGAACTCAGCTTCCTGCTCAGCACCTTTTCCCCAGCAAAGTCCCCCGGGACCCCAGCCCAGTCTCACTGAGCTCCACATGCGGATGCGCCGCGAGTCCCTTTTACGGAAGGGGGCACCCTGCGAGGACTCGCTCTGAGCGCAGCGTTACAGGTCGACGTGGACACGACTGCAGGCGCGGAGTGTAGCCGCGTGGGTGCATGTCGACTCACAGGGGTGTTGCCCCCACCGGTGACGGGGGGCCCCGTCCCTTCTCTTCGTTGTGGGGACACTGTCACCAGAGGATCGGGGAGCCGGGGACGTGACTTCTCACGAACAGCAGCACTGGTCTCTGCCGCTTGGAGCGGTCAGCCAGCGTGCCTGTCCATTAGCATCCTGTCCCCGGGAGGTGATGCACTCGGGACCGTAACGGAAGGACGTGTTTCTTCCTTCTGCTTTTCTCCACGTTCTAGTTACCGAAATTTTTCTGAAACATTGGGAAGTCAGGAAATGTAGACGTCGTGGGCAGCTGTCCCCTGGCAGCACCTGCCCCATCACACTGGGGTGTGTCTCTTCTCCTGGTGTTGGGGGGCCACTGACCCCACTGCCCGTCACCCACCTTGGTCTCGTCCAGCCTCTGGCTTCAGACTCGAGGCCGCTTGCCCTGGTGCAGTGGCTGGAAGGGACAGGGGACGAGCTGCTTCCCAAAACCTCCATCCCTCTGAGGGGCAGCTCCAGTGTCTTCCAGGGGGTCTCGGCCGTTCACTGCAGGGAATGGAGGGGACTGATGCTCAGGGGTCCATGCTGATGGCTTTGGGGTGTCAAGAGCCCCGTGAGAGAAGCACCTGGGCTTCAGTAAGGACAGGTCGCTGCCTTGCTAGCTCACGGCTTGGCCGCCAGGGCAGCGGGCGTGGGAGGGTGTGCGTACTGGATGCCTGGATGCCACAAAGCAAAGGGGCGGAGCCTGCCTGCCCAGCAGGGGCTCCTGCTTCCGGAAAGGGCTGCTGTGCCCTGGCCCATCCCATCCCTCCCCAGGGATGGGCGTGTCAGAGGAGGGGTGTCCCCACCCCACCCAGCGCAGGCCCACAGCGTGTGAGGGTGGCCATGACACCTTTGTGAGCAGCCCAGGTGGAGGGACGTGGCTGAATCTAGGGAGAAATTGCCGATCGATCAAGTAGTCTGGCAGGGAGGACAGGTGACGCCCGTGAGCCCAGACTGGACACAGGTACGATCAGAAAAGGTGCAGGGGCGGAGACTCCACTGGCGGAAATGGAAACGGAGGTGATTGTGGGGACAGTGCCGTCGAGGGGACGGGGCTGACGGCCAAGGGGCAGGAGGAAACACCCGCACTGGTAGAAGGGCCGAGCCCTCAGCGCTCAAGAGCCTGCTTTCAAGACCACGTTCGGTGCGTGTGTCCCTGGTGACGTTTCCAAATGGCGGCCACACCGACAACAGTCTGCTCCCGCGGGCACCGCGGCCGCCTCTGCCCGCCACACCGGCGCCGGCACGTGCTCAGAACTCTGAGGACAGACCTGGGCCCCTCAGGTCAGGGAAGGCAGGGGAAGGTGTTAACGTTGTCGTAGAGAGAAATAGTTTAAGTCCGTTAAAAATACTCGGCGCACGAGGAAATTACAGGTGGGGGCCTGGGACCAGACCCGCTGAACAGCAGGACGTTGGTGATGTGACTGTCCACGAGCCCCACAGGTGCCAGTGACAGGCCGTGCCCCGTCCTGAGCTGCTCCCTGCGTCGGGAGCCACTGCACGGGCACGGGAGGGTGCGCGTGGTGGGGGCCTGGTCAGCAAGGAGGACGTTTCTCCTCGCCAGACGGCCTCCAGGTCGGGAAGCAGACCCTGCAGTGACTGAAGACAGGCCCCAGCGCGTAGGTACAGAGTTGGAGGGTTGAAGTGACACAGAGTGTGACAGATGCACGTCAAACCCTGGAGTTCGGTGGCAGGATGTACCTTTTGTAAAGTGCCCAGGGAACACTTACACGAGCTAATGCCAAATAAATCGGAAAAAGAACAAAACCCTCCTACCTCAATTTCAAACCTTGTCTCGGCTCTGGGGTCAAAGAAAGTCAAGTTCACAGACCGCGTGTCTGCGTACGAGTGTAGGGGTCTCAGGAGGAAAACACGGCTCCTCCCCTGCTGCTGCCAGAGGGTAGAAGGTGGAAACGGAGGCAGCGGGCACGCAGCTCGGGACGCTGGGAAAGAGCAGAGCTCCTGGACGGAGCCCTGGCCGGGCAGCACTGGAGAGGCAGCGCCCCCGCGCGGTGGACTGAAGAAGTGGAGAACTAGTAAGTTCCGGAACTGGCCCGTGGAAACAACAGTATGCAGGTCACCAAATAGCTGTGTCGGGGGAGAAGGGAAAAGCCCGGAAGTGTGTGTGTAGAACTCACAAGGTCAGCTTCCCGCACCAGTCCTGACGCCCCGGGCGGTTCTGCGACACCAGCTGCGTGGGTGTCCCACAGGCCACTCTGCTGACACCAGCCCTTACCCATCGTCCCGGGAGGCCTGGCGCCTTGAGTCCAGGTTGTCGTCCCCTGTGCTTCTGACCAACCGGCTGCCAGCTGGGGCTCCCGGCCCCCTCCTGGAGTGGGATCGATATGCTGGCGCGGCCCACGTTACTCACCAGGTCGCGGGGTTCCTGCAAGGGGACGTGACTCAGGAGCAGCCAGGTGGGAGAGCTGCATAAGGGGCGAGGGGTTCTGTGGCCTCTCTGGGCAGCACCCTCCCCGCGCCGTGTCCCCCAGCCAGGAGCGCTTTGCCCCCCGCCCTGGGCTCCTGTGGAGACCGCGTCGCACGGGCTCAGTGGGTTAAATCGTTGGCCGCTGCTGCCTGAGCTCAGTCTCCAGCTGTCCCCCCGTCCCCCAGAGGTCAGGTTTGGACTGCAGCTTCCAACCCTCTAACCACAGTAGGTTCCCCTAGCAACCAGCCCCCTACCTTAGGGGCTTCCTGAAAGTACCTGTATTAGCGTCACAGGACTTGGGAGCAGTGGCAGTGTGAATGCGCATCTCTGACGGTCACTCGGTCTCAGGAGAGACGCGCCGGTGAGAAAGTTGCCGTCTCGCCCAGCTCTCTGCCTGGAGCAGTCCCTGACCTCAGAAGCACACACTGTGCCATCGCCCTTGTGGGGTTCACTGTGCCACAGGCCTCGCTGTCACCCCGGGTGGCTGCCACACCTTTGGCACAGAAAGCTCCCCTCTTTGGCACCAGCTGTGGCATTTCTGAAGAACCCAGGCCAGTTCAGTGGAATGTTCCAGGCTCCTGTGTTCAGTTACATCTGGATTGAACATGTGGCTGAGAGCATCACAGCAGGAGGCTGCTCCTTGCTGGCGCTGCTGCGGGGGGGTCCCTGGGTTGGGGCTGTCTCTGCTCCCCTTGTAAGCGGCCAGTGACTCGAGGGCTCCCCAGCCTGCACTGGGGTGCTGCCCTAGGACAGGTGTCGGGGTGGTGGTTTCTTGGAGGCGTCCCTCCCTGTCCCTCCGGTTTCTTTTTTCATTCAGTGTTGAACGTGTTCAGCCCTTACCCATCGTCCCAGACTTGGCCGCGGCACCGCCTCGGGCCGCCCTGATTCTGGACGTTGCTGTCATTCTGTCCCAGGGCTCCCTTTGTGGCCACAACGAGGTGCAGGCTCTCTCAGCACTTCCCTGTCCACCCCATGGCCATCTCCCCCCCAGCCTGGTCCCTTGTACTGGGGGTGGGGGGGGGGTGGAGAGACCACGGGCTGGTGCTAAGGCTGCCCCAGAACCCCTGCAGTGAGAAGAAACGAGGTGCCTAGACGTGTGACAGGAGAGCCCTCACGCCTGACGCTCCCCTTGCAGGGGCGGGGGAGGGAATAGGAGCCCGGGGACCAGGTCAGCGCTGCGTCTGGCCAGGCTGGTGGCTGCGCGGCGGCCATTGCAGTTTGGTCTCCCAGGCGCACAGAAGCACTTCCTTGCCTGTATGTGCTTTATTTCAGATAAAAATTCTTAGTCGGCCACGCACAGAGAACGTCCACGTCCTCCCGCTCTGGGGGACAGGACGGGGGACAGGACGGGGGACAGGACGGGCTCATCCTTTGTCTCCCACGAGGCAATGGCGCGGAAAGCACGGGGCTTCCTGTACCGGCCCCCTTCAGGGGAGCGCGTGCCTGCGTCTGTTTAGCGCGTAAAAGCACGTCCCTTTTCCAGGAAGGTTGTGCAGGAGCAGCCTTCCGTGCGCGGGGGCCGGCGCGACGCCTGCGGATTCCAGCCGGCACTGCAACGGGTTCCCGGCGGGGGCCGAGGTCACCAGCAGGCCGTCCCCGTGGAGACCCCTGGTGCTGCTCATCCCCCTGCGCCTGGGGCTCACGGACATCAACGAGGCCTACGTGGAGACGCTGAAGGTGGGGGACGCTGGAGCACGGCTTCCGTTGTCACCATGTCTGGCCGCCCTGTCCCTCCTGGGCTCCCGCATGCAGCTCCCGCCCTGTGGGGTCAGAGCGACACCGCCTCCCCCGGCCCCTCGCCCACCTCCTGAGGCCGGGCCGCACGGAGCTCTCCCCGCTGGGCGCCTCAGCGCCTCCTCCCCGCCACGCTGTGCCTGGTCCCTGTGTGGGCGGGTGGGGTCAGCCGGCCGCGCTGCCCTGTGCGGGGGTGCGCGCTCACGCCCGCCGCCTCCCCGCGCAGCGCTGCTTCACGATGCCCCAGTCCCTGGGAGTGATCGGAGGGAAGCCGAACAGCGCCCACTACTTCATCGGCTACGTGGGTGAGTGGGGCTCCCCAGGGCTCGTCGCGGCAGCCCCCCACGCTGCCCCACCCCCACCGGCGGTGCCTGCCTCCACGTGGCCCCCTCCCCCGCCCTGGACGGCCCAGCGGCTGGGTTTTGCCGGGCGGGCCTGACACGGACCCTCCTGCCCAGGGGAGGAGCTCATCTACCTGGACCCTCACACGACGCAGCCGGCGGTGGAGTGGACCGCGGGCGGCTCCATCCCCGACGAGAGCTTCCACTGCCAGCACCCCCCCAGCAGGATGAGCATCACGGAGCTCGACCCGTCCATCGCTGTGGTGCGTCCCCGCTGCGGCCCCCCAGCCGCTCGCACCGCGGGAGCTTGTGGGCACCCGGGTGCTGGGTCCCGGTGGCCTCTGCTGCCCAGCTGCCCCGCCCCCAGGGGCACAGAGCGCGGGGTGGGGCTGTGGGCTGGCCGGTGGGACAAGTGAGCGCCATGAGGGTCTGCGCGTGCGCGGGGTCCCGCCCCCTCTCCCGAGTGCCCGACCGGCTCCTCTTTCAGGGCTTTTTCTGTAAGACTGAGGACGACTTCGACGACTGGTGCCAGCAGGTCCGGAAGGTGGGTAGGCCCCCCCCGGCCTGGAGGCCCCCCCAGCACCCCACACGTGTGGCCCTCGCATGGCTGCTGCGCCCAGCATCGTCCTCACTGCGATCGGAGGACGCGGGGATGGAACCTGCCGGGAACTTGGACGGGGCTGGGGGGTGGGGGTGGTGCGTCCACGTTGCGGGGCGTCTCGCGGGGGAGCCGCGGCGCTGCCTCCACGCTGCGCCGTCTCTGTGGGCGGCGGCGCGGGCTGCGTCTCACGCGCACGGCCGTGTCCTGCCGACAGCTGTCTCTGCTGGGAGGTGCCCTGCCCATGTTCGAGCTGGTGGAGCAGCAGCCTTCCCACCTGGCCTGCCCCGATGTCCTGAACTTGTCTTTAGGTGAGTCCAAGGCCACGGGCCCTGTCTTGGCGGGGGCAGGGGTGGGGGTGCTCTGCAGCCGCTTCCCCCAGGGACTGTTCTGATTGCCTTTGACCTTTAAGGTTGGGGTTGACCCCAGATGTGCTCCTTGGTGATTCGCGGGTGGGATGTGGGGGCAGGCCCGCTGCGTGTCCGGCTGCTCCGGTGCCCCACCCTTCACCCCACGTGAGCCCCCCCCCCCCCCCCCC
>PVJL010019527.1:0-13723 GCA_004026885.1 Lyroderma lyra | reverse complement strand
TTTTTTTTTTTGGTAGAAATAGTTTCAGAATGCGTTGTCAGACCTCCCTGCCCTGCCAGCAGGTTCTGGGCCTCAGTGAGTGACACAGGAGCCGCTGCTGAGCACAGAGCTGTCACACAAGGGGTGGGAGCAGCATCCCGTGCTTGTTGCTTTGTTTCTATTTCTAGTTCAAGGTCACGATATGAAAATTGCTGATGGAGGCAGATGCCTCTGTAGAGGCAGACAAGGTGGGAGATAAAGTTGGGGAGATACTGTGCTCGCTGAGAACCCGTGGCCGTGATTTCCATCCCCTCCCCGCTCTCACCATTACGCTATTAATGGTCATTTCTCCGTCCGCCGGTCTCCCTACTTGGCTCACCCCGGCTCAAGGGCATTGAATAGTAGCTCAGCTAAACACTCTCAGACGTGGCCCCACCCCTTCCTCCCACTCTTTCTCATCTCAGCAAGGGAAACCCCATCCTTCCAAGTGCCAAAGCCCAAACCTTGGTGTCACCCTCGAGAACGTTTTTTACTCACTCCCTACCTCCAGGCCATCAGCTAATCCTGTAAACCCCACCCTGAAAATACAGACAGAAGCCGGTCACTTCCCACCTGGGCTGCTGCCACCTTGCTGCCAGCCACGCCCCTCTCTCCTAGATGACCACAGTGCTTCCTCCCTGGCCACCCAGGCTCTGGCCTCGCATCTCTGTTCCCAACGCATGAGCCAGAGGAACCCTTTTCATCATGTCACTCCTCACAGTCCAACTCCCCTCGGTGGCCTGTAAGACCCACACAATCCAATCCCTATGGCCGCTCTGACCTTGTCTCTTCCTTTCTCATCCAGCCCCACCCATCGCCCTGGCCCCCTGCTGTTCCTCATCTAAGTCAGACTCACTCCTGCCTCAGGGCCTTTGCACTTGCTGCTTTTTCTGTCTAGAATGCTGTTCACCTAGCTATGCACACAAGCCTGCCCTCAGCTTCAGATCCTTACCCAGATACTCCTTTCTAGCAAGGTCCTCTCTCTGTCTCTTCTTAGTTGGCTTTATTTTCACATTTATCACTGTCCAATATAAGATAGAGTTTGCTTCTGTATTTCATTTATTGCCTGGCTCTGCCAAATAGAACACAAGCTCTATGAGAACAGGAGTTTTTTTTCTTCCCTTGTTCACTACTAAATAGTGCATCGTATTAATGGCGTGCATCGTACGCCATTAATAAATATTTGTTAAATGAATTTTTTTTTCTTTTACTGTAGTCACTGACCCTGCTTCTAGATATATCGGATTTTAAAGTTAGACTAATAAAGATTCAGAAATCTGTTCTTAGTTCTGTGACTTCGGGCACGGTATTAAGTGTAGCATAGATAAACCTACTCTAACCGTAGTTTTATCGTCTTTAAAATAAGTATGTACAAAAGAGTATGTAAAAACTGAGCTAGAAATGGCCAACTGTAACCATTCAATACATACGAGTTATGAGCGTTGTCCCCACGGCCACCCTCAGTGCAGGTCCCTAGGATCTGTTGCCCATTGACCACAAAACACTCTGTCACATCTCTGACTCCAGTCTTCCCCAAACCCCAGCAATCTTCCAAAACATAAATCAGAGGGTAGTAAGAACTTCCGAAAATTCTCTCCTCCGAAAAAGTAGCAAGAAAACTGGCAATCAATCGTCAGAAAACTGCTTTTCTAGAATTCTGGAAATTCGCCAGAGGCCTGCAGTAATCTGAAAAGTTCTTATTCAGCCTAAATGGCTAAATCTTGGTGAGCATAGTGTGCTCTGTGATGCTGTCACTCACTCTGTTCCAGCGTCCCCACCTCCACGGTGGCTTTGCGAACCAAGCTCTGAGCAAAATGCTCTCGCTGTTCCAACTCAGGTCACCCTCACAGCCATCAACTAAGGTGCAAATCCTATTTTACAGATTTTTTAAAATGAGGTTAGGTCACTGGCTGTGGTCACACAGCCCAGAAGTGGCAGGGACCTGGCCCCAGGAAGTCTAACACATCCACCTTCCCTCTTCACCATTAGGCATATCTGCACGGGGATACCTGTGTGTACCTTTCAAATATCTGTGAGCTATGTAACGTACCCATTAGCTCCACAAATGCTTTTATAGCAAGGGACAAGAATTATATGACTGTATTTTGCCATGTATAATGAGTACCCACATTTTTGCCCCATCCCAGTATCTTTCATTTTAATTTTTTAATTCAAAGTTTCATTTATTTATATTTAGGTACTTGTTTTTTGTGTTATAAAGAAATTTTAGCATTTATTTTTTAACATATTATGGTACCAGAAATTTTAAGTAACAAATAATTACAAAACACAAGAACAGATACAAGGTACAAGAAATTTTACGTATAAAATACTTTTATATATAAAAAACCCAATTATTGTATTCCAGGGTATTATTTTGCATACGGATATCGTTACTGATTTCTAGAGTTACACTTTTAACTCATAAGCATAAGCAAAAGAATAAAAGCATTTATGTCGATACGGAATCAGCACACCCATGTATAATGCGCATCCTTATTTCTGCCTCACACGTTTGAGCTGAAGAGTGTGCACTGTACCCAGGAAAACACAGTAATTCTAGTCTAAGGGTCATCGTGTGTCATGTGCTGCATCCTTCTCTATCCTTGTCACACACCCCACAGTGGTGTCACATGGTCTCCCAGCCACACTGGACTCTTCACAAATGCTCGTCGAACTGACAAGTCCCACAGCCCCTTGCGAGTCAGCAGCGTGGAGTACCAGAGTCCCTGCCACGTGTGGTTTCCACAGATGCCTGTTTGGAGGCAGCGTAACCTCCGGGTCACCCTCCGTCCTCTTTCCCCAAGGGGCCACGGGGTAGGTGGCTGTCAAAGCACCTATTTAATGCCACACTGGTAGGTGGTGGGGCCCAAGGGGCCATTTAGAAAATGGCTCAACCGTGAGTTGGCAACATTTTCTCGTATTCAATAACTTGTAAAACCCCGAAAAAGCTGTAGGAACGGATCCCTGCGGTCGCACAGGGTGGCACGGTCCCTGCCTTTCTAAGGAGGTAGTATCAGAGCCGTCGTGTTTCATAACCTTGAGGTGGCATTCTGACCTGACTCTGGAACAAACACACTTAAAACAGTATTTCACAAGAAGAGACAATTC
Source organism: Lyroderma lyra (assembly GCA_004026885.1). NCBI lineage: Eukaryota > Metazoa > Chordata > Mammalia > Chiroptera > Megadermatidae > Lyroderma > Lyroderma lyra. Next base: position 10,594 of record PVJL010019527.1, on the reverse strand, counting down.
CATTATATCCCAAATTTTAAGAGCTTTTAACTTTGCCTTTTTTCTCCTCTTATAACAGTGTCATTTGTGCATGGAAATTAACTGAGGGGAAGAAGAGCGTCCTTTGTCTGCTAATGTGTTTTCCTTTTACTCGTGATTGTGAAATGCAACTCTAATAGATGGTGTTTAATGTTCTCTGTTAACCTTAAGGCTCTGTTGAGCATGACAAATGTGTGGATTAAGAACTTTTCGGTTTTCATTGTGAAGATAAAACATTCATATATTAAATTTGTATTTTAACCAAGTTTTTCCCACATGAGGCCTTGAATCTTTTAGTGTTGCTGCTGACAAACGTGAGCTTCCTACTTTCTAACGGGTGCTGCCCTGCCCCCTACGATGGCATGTGCGGTCGAGGTGGCGTCCAGAGCTTTTCCAATGAGCTCACGTCTAAACTGGGGAGCAGATGAGTGTCCTCCACAGTTCAGGAAAGGTCGGGGTGCTGCTTTTGAACCAGACTCCTCTCTCCAGAATGAACTCCTTCGGACGCATCGAGGATTGCAAACTCACTTCCTGTCTCAGCAACAAGTCATGGAAAGTTCTGAGCTGTGAAACAGCCCGTGCTTTCATCTTCAAAGCTTGAAAGCTCTTGGATCTAAGGAGGAAATAGCTTATTTGGGTTGAAAAAGACAATTTGATTTTAGGATGGTTAAACATCAAAAAATTAAAACCAAACAACTTTTAGTCTAGTAAGAAACTCACATGCTTATAAATCTGCTGTCACCTAAAAGCCAGTCATCCTCCTGTTGAAAATAGCAATACTGTGGTGCAAAATGGGGGAGGCCAGAACTATGAACCATGAGGTAGTAACAACATGGCCCAAAGTTATCTCACATGCCCACATGGCCCTCACACATACCAGTGCCTGCCTGTCAAGGTTACTGCCTACTAAGCAAAAAGGCATTTCTCTCATTACTGTGGTCTGGCCGGATTCTGACAGACAGGTTCATCCATGGTGATTTTAAATGTTATTGTTATGTGGTTATTAAATGACTAACTGTGACCTTAGGCAAGGTGCCCACTCTTTCTGAGCCTCGGTTTCTTAATCTGGGGGACAGGTTCAATAATTCCTTCTGTGCAGGGCTGTTGATGAGAATTATCAATAACATCAGTGAAGCACCTAGCACAGTACCTGGAATGTAGCAAGCACCCAAAACACAGTACTACTTGCTATGACTTTTATTCTTATTTATAAGTAGGGTACAATGATAAGGAATTTGAAAAAAATGAATGTCAACAGTCTTTTAAAAAGGAATATCCCAGAGCTACAGTAATTTCTCTTTAAAATACTGCCCACAGTATCCGATCTTTCTAGATTTTTGAGCCTGTGGGCATACGTGTGTGTTTGTGTGTGTATGTATGTGTGTGTGCACGTAATAAAAAATCTATGTAAACAGCTATTTCAATATCTTTTAAAATGTGCTGTACTGTAAGGAGCTTAGACATGGCCACTCCATCCTAAAAAGTAAAAAGCTGAGTAAAAAGCTGAAAACTCAACAATGCTTCTTGGATCTGTGAGAGCAGGGAGAGCACAGGGCAAGCTACTACCACTGAGCCTGGAGAGACAGATGGGCAAATACGGGTAGTCATGGCGGGCTGAGCAGAGTCCCAGAGCAGACACCTCTGAAGGAACCCAAACCCTGCTTGACGAATTGCTGGGGGCCCAGTGCAGACAAGTCCGAGAGTTAAAAATCCAGGGGACTGGGTCATGGGGGCTGCCACAATATTGTGAGATCTACCTCCAGAAACTTCACCAGGTTCTCACAATAAATATTGGAGAAAAATTCCCTTGGGCTTCTTGCAGGGGATGTTAAAGGAACCATTTTGAAATACCCTAGAGCACACTGTTATTAACAAGGGGTGGAAGTAGTGCTCAAAGCCTAACTTGCTAGGGTTAATCAGAGCCTGACTGACCTGGGGAATGGAAATACCCAGCTCCAGCCCATTCTAGCCATCCTGTTCTACCTAAAGGGGGAGAAAAACACTAAGGAACACCTGTGATGCCCCCAGCTGAGGGGCACAAGCTCACTAAAGACTGAGGCCTGGTCGCAGGACATTGGAAGCCTTCTCTGACCCCACACGTCACCACCATGTTACTAAAGCCCCTTTTCAGCAGTTCAGCTACCAAGAAAAAATTTCCATGGCATACCAAAAGGCAGAAAACACGGTTTGAAAACAGAGTGGGCATCAGAACTAGACATGGCAGGGATGTTTGAATTATCAGGATGGGAATTTATGATTAATATGCTAAGGGCTCTAATGGGTAAAGTAGGCTGCGTGCAAGAACAGGTGGGTAATGTGAGCAGAGAGATGAAAATCCCAAGAAAGAACAAACCAACAAACAAAAGCTAGATACCAAACACCATAACAGAAATGAAGAATGCCTTTGATGGGCTTATCAGCAGACGGGATATGGCTGACAAAAAAGTCTCTGAGCTAGAACACCCATCAGTAAAAACCTCTAAAACTGAAAAGCAAAGAGGACAAAGGCTGAAAAACATAGAAGAGACTAACCCAGGACTGTGGGACAGCAACAAAAGGTGGAACTTACACACAATGGGAACACCAGAAGGAGAAGAAGAGAGAAAGAAACGGAAGAAATATCTGAAACGATAATGACTGATAATTCCTCCCCCACATTAATGTCAGAAACCAAACCACAGATCCAGGAAGCTCAGAGAACACCAAGCAGGATAAATGCCCCAAAAACTACACCTCAGCATATCATTTCCAAATTACAGATCGAAGCTAGAGAAAAATCCTAAAAGAAGCCAGAGGAAAACAACACTTGACCTAGAGAGAAGCCAAGACAAGAAGTACATCCAACTTCTCCTCTTGTAAACAAGAATAGAGAATGGAGTGAAATATTTAAAGTGTTGAGAGAGAAAAACCACCAGAAGTCACATGGTACAGCCACTTAGGAAAACAGTTTGGCGATTGCTTACAAAACTAAACACGAGAATACTGTGAGATAAATTCGGGCCTTCTTTGCAAGGAGCGAGCATCCTTGGCAGGGTGTGGAAGCCCCCTGGGGTTAGGAAAGAGCGAGGACAGCTCAGCCCTGAGAGACACAGCAGCAAGGGGCCAGCCTCCAGCCTGGGAAGCCCCACAGACCACGCCTTTTCAGGTGAGGTCCTGAGTCGGTTGACAAAGAGGGTTAAGAATTAGAGACGACGGTGTCAACTTTTGCAGCATTTCTTCCCTTGTTCAAGAGTCATGTGCTGCAGGAGTTAATATTAAGTTCAAAGATTTAAGGGAAGGGAACGCTTTGAAAACTGCAGTCAGGAAAGCGCCCGGCATTGCCTCCCCGCCCCGCCTGGTTTTGATTTTAGCCTTCCTGTTCGGGCTGGGTGGTCAGGCACGCTGAGCACGAACGACACCATGGCGGCACTCCTAAAATTACAGAAGTGCATTTTCAAATGCTGGCTTAACTCTTTACGGTAAACGTAGCCCAGTCGTAAACGCACTTGCTAGATGCCCTACGTGCATGAATCCATGTCATCTCCCCGCCAACCCTGTAAGGGAGGACTCTCATAGCGGCCGTTTTCTAGATAGGGAACCTGAGACTGACAAGGGTCACTGATCTGCCCGTGGCCCCACAGACCCGTGGGGGTCAGACCGAAAGCGGGGACTTGTCTCCAGGCAGCAGCTGGGGTCCAGAACGCACACCTTTAACCACTAGGCTATCCCACCCTCAGCATAGAAGCCACGCGGCGAGGTGGGCAGGACCCAAAGGAAGGTCACCCCCATCCCAGTGGCCTTACCAAAAGGCTAAGTTGGAGGGACTACGCATGGACGAGGATGAATGGGAGGAAAGAAAGGGACGCTGGAGTCCCCTGTGGGTCGCCACTGCCTGGATGGCTAAGAGCAGCCAGGCGGCTGGCACGGATGGGTCCAAGAGAACGTCAAGGGTCAAAACGAAAGAGCCAGGACGCCAGCAAAAGCCGCGGTGAAGCTGCAGCTGAGGCTGCGGACAGGTGCAGAAGCCAGTGAGGGGCCGAGACCAGCGTGGCCAGGCGAGCATCAGGGGTGCGGTCCATGCAGCCACCTGCGGGCCAGAGGGTCCCGCCAGCCATGAGGAGGACGCCTGGGTTAGGGAATACCGGTGTAAAGTGACCACAGATGGCTGACGTCAGGCCACCGGCAGTACAAATGGCAGCACAGAAAGATGAGCCTCAGTGGGCTCATCGGGAGCCGGACGTCGGGAAGTGTTTGGGCTGGACATCTGAGCATCTTTAGGTGAGAGGCCATGAGTCCCTGCTTCTCCCTGAAATGCCCCAAGTGGGGCTCTGCCATCAGCGGCAGCCAGCGTCGCCCTGGCTCCGGCCTTGCTCGCCGACGGTGCTGACAGCTCGGAGAGCGAGCCCGTCCACGCCGCGGGCCGTGGGCGGCCCAGGACGACTCTGAATGCCGCCCACGCAAACGCGTCAGCTTTCTTAGAACATAATGAGGTTTTCTTGTGATCTGGTGTTTTTGTTTTTCATTTGTTTTGTTTTTTTAGCTCATCAGCAATTGTTAGTGTGAGTGTATTTTATGTGTCACCCAAGACAATTCTTCCGATGTGGCCCCGGGGGAGCCAAAAGATCGGACACCCCGCTTTAGAGCACACTTGCTGTCACATCACGTCCTGTAAATTTTGGACACTAAGTAAATACTAAGCTATAAAAACAAGAGCACAGAAATCATTAGCAACGTACCAATGACTTCATAATGTCGCTGTGGAGATTTCCCAAGTAAATAATTTCCTTTGCAGCCACCAAGTAGCAAAATGACACAATCAAGAAAGGTTTTGATTTATCCCTGATTGGTGTCTCTCAGATTTATGTTCCAGTTGTGAGATGGGACCTATTGCTGCATTTCCATGCATTACTTAATCAAATGGTATGCAGGCTGGCCCCATTGCGTCACAAAGTTGGGATTATTTATGGATATGGTTGCTTGGGTAGGGTCACGGCAGGGCCTGCTCTGCATATGTCTGTGGAGAGCGGAGAAGTCATTTGCATTAAGAACCCCGGGTTTCTTGGGAGGGGCCAGAAATCGGACCCTGAGCAGCTGAAGGGCACATTCCCCACAGTCTGGGCCCAGCTACCCAAGGGGAGAAGCTTAGCCAAACCCTGAAAGAGAGCGCTTTGGGAAAGTGCATCCCCACACCCCTTCAAGTCAAGATGTGCTCTGCTCCAGGAGGCATCTCAGGTGGCAGCATCCACCCTGGTATCATGGATTGCCACAGTCCCCTCACCTCCACCGAGGCCCTTCCTGGAGAGGGGATGTCCTTGTGAGCCAGACCGCACGTCCAATGGGCGCCCACTACATAAAACATGTCTTAAGTTAAAAACATGTCTTAAGCCCCTCTCGGGGCCGGTGGTGGGGAGAGAGCAAACCAACAGGTATGGTTCTTGTCCTCAAAGACTCTGTGGTCCGGAAAGACACATGCGCCATCACAATCAGAGCACCGGCCTGTCTTATCTTAACTGCTGTATGTCTTCCATATGTCGTTACGCAATGTCCCTCTCGGTCTTGAGCAATTTTCTTTGCTCTGAAGTCTACTTTAGCAGATGTTAATACAGCCACTTCTGCTTTTCGTTGTTATTATTAATGTTTGCATGGTGTATCTTTTATCATCCTTTTACTTTCAACCTACCTATGTATTTGAAGTTGAGTTTCTTGCAAACAACACATGTTGGATCATTTTTAAAAATCTGCTCAGTCAATTTCTGTCTTTTAATTGGTGTATGTAAACCATTTTCATTTAAGGTACTTGTTGATTGTTAGGGTTTAAGTTTGCCATTCTATAATATTTGTTTTTTCTATTTTTAGCTCTACCATTTCTCTGTTTTTTTTTTTTTTTTTTTTTTTTTTTTTTTTTTTTTTTTTTTTTTTTTTTTTTTTTTTTTTTTTTTTTTTTTTTTTTTTTTTTTTTTTTTTTTTTTTTTTTTTTTTTTTTACCTTTGTCTGGGTTACTTGAACCTTTTTTAGGTTTCCATCTTGATATATTTATAATGTTTTCAAATATCTTGTTTTGCACGGGTTTCTTAGTGATTGCTAAGATATCGCAGTATGCATACATAACTTACCACTGATGGACGTGTAGAAACCTTACTTTCATTTTGGTCCCTTTACTTTCACCATTTTTAAAACATAATTTTCTTACGTATTTCTTCCACATATATTAAACACTACATCGGATGGTGTTATAGTTTTTGCTTCAACCATCAAATATGTTTTAAGAAAGTCATGAGAAATAGGATAGTCTACCCCTATTTTTACCCATTCTGATATATTTTTTTTTCTTTTTGAAGTTCTAAGTCTTCTGTTACCATTTCCTTTATGCAGAGAATTTTCTTTAAGTCATTCTAAAAGGACAGGTTTACTAGCAACAAAATCTCTTAGTTTTTCTTTGTCTGAGAATGTCTTATTTCCCCTTCATTTTTGAAAGATATTTTTTCTGGAAACAGAATTTGTGGTCGACAGTTCTGCTCTTTCAATACCTGAAAAATGTTGTGCCACTTCCCTCTGGCCTCCATGGTTTCAGATGGGAAATCTGCTGTCACTTGAACAGGTATTCCCCTGTAATGCACTGTTTCTCTCTGGCTGCTATATATACTCGTATATTTGTCTTTAGCTTTTAAAAGTTTAATTATGACATGTCTTGGCATGGATTTCACACTGTTTGGGTTTATCTCAGTTGGGTTTCATTCAGCCTCTTAACCCCACTGATATCTTCCTGGCAAAAGTAGGGCACCATTCCTACTGCCCTGTTGCCTTCAAGGCTGAGTGGCTGAGTGTGAGCTCAGTTTGCCCTGGTGGGAAAGTGGAGGGCTTTGCTGCTGCAGGGGTGAAGCAGAAGCTGAGCTCCTTGCAGGGCCCTGCTGACACAAGGGGAGAGAGGAGAACAGTCAGCATGCTAGTTAGCCCTGCCTCCACCCTGTCTGCCTCTTTGATCCCAGGTAAGTGTGAGGCTCAACTAGCTGCTGAACTCCACTGACATTACCCTGGCAGGGAAACTGGGAATGCCTGCTTCCATCGAGCAGAGGACGGTAGGTCAACCGCCCAGTCGGCCAGCAGACAGCATCCGGTGGGGGAATTGGAGCACCACCTGCCTCCATTAATTTGGTGGTGGGAGATGAGATCTCTGCTGAGCCCTACAGAGCAGGGGAGCTGGAGTTCTCCTTCCTGCTTCTGCAAAGCAGGACCGCTGTGGTGAGGATCAGTCCTGTTTGGACTTGCTGAGACTATGGGGGTAGGGGGTGTGGTTTTTCCACTGGGGTTTGGCTGCAGCAGGGTGGGTACTGCCAAAAACATTTCTGTTGTTAGATCACCCCATTTCTCAGCCTTTTGGCCATAGAGAACAGGCTTTTCTTGAGGAGTGTTTTGGGTCTGTGCCTGCTGGCAATTCCAGGTTGGAGGTTCATGTAGAGCCCTGTCTGGAATATACAGGAAGCAACAGAGAGACCCAGGGGCCCCACCCCGATGTTGTGCCTCCAGCCCGGAGGATGCTGGGAAGGCTGCTTTCTTCTTCCTGCCTTTCAGAGTCTTCTTAGGCTTTTCTGTTGTGCTTTGTCCGTGGCCTTTTAGTTGTAAGAGGGCAGAACGGGGAAGAATGGGGCCACTTCATCGCGGCTGGAGCTGGAAGTCTGACCACATTGGGCATGTTTAGTAGAAGTCAGATATGCTTCCTTTGGGGGTTATAGGCAATCTCAAGGTTCCCTCATGATCAGCTGGGGTGAAGTCGCTAAGAGAAAGAGCGGCGTGCTTTGCCAAGAGGTCGTGGCGGCAGGGAAGGCCTTTCCCACAGATGGAGACTGCGTGACGGTGCAGGAACCCTGCACACTGAGCCGGCTTCGCCACGTAAACCACAGACTTCACGGCACGGCCCGCCCTCCCGTGCGGGATACACACATTCGCTCATTATTATTTATTACTCAGTAGACAGCCCAAGGTACACAAAACGAAAACAAATAAAACCACCACCACAACAAAATGCCATGAGCACAGTAAGCCAACATTTCTAGAATCTAAATTCTAACACTGCTTAACTGCGGCTTTTTAAGACGCTGTGTTCAAAGGCCCTTTATGAGGCGTAGCGTACACGAGGCACGACGGTTGCACCCCGGCAGGCGGGAGCAGTGTGCGTGGTTAATTTAAATGGGCTTCCTGGGGAGTGTGGTGGGAAGGAAACAAATCAGTAAGATGCCCACTGAAAAGGCAGACTTTGATATGCGGCGAGGAGCAGTGACTTTTATCCCCAATTTCTGACATCTCTTTTAATGTGAAGTTTTTACACATCTGCTTCTGAAGCAGAGCAGGAAATCTCTAAGCAGCCATAATTCTTTGCTTGTGTCACATGGCAACTACGGGCTGTCTGCACTTTTCTAATCCTACCAGGAAATCTTTCTTTTTCCTTTTAAACTAGTTCAAAGCGGAGCATTTAATGGGCATTCATATGTAGGGAGAGTTAGAGAGGCCACTTTTACAAATGGTGCCATGAGAGGAGTCATGGTCAAGGACGTGATTCTGGCAGGGTTACGAGTGGGGCCGCTCTATTAGCCAGGGGGTGAGGGAGGGGGAGCCACCTGACTCTGCATCCGTCTCACAGAAGAGCAAACTGCAAATGTGTGTGTCAGGTACCTCTCTTCTGGGCACCTCTTTGAAGCGCAAATAACCGTTCTGGTCCTTTGTTGGATTAAATGCCTTTTGGAACTGTTTCCAATCGCTTTTGCAGGGCCTCTGTGTCGCGTCAGTAGCCGTGCATCAGAGAGAGGGGTTGTGTGGGGGGCGGGTGGGCTATGCGTGCGCCTGTGCGGTAGGGGGAGGTCAAGGCAGGTTTTGTCCTTGATGAAATACGCGCAGTGCCATATGGTGGAGCAACCTGAGAATACCAGGTGTGCCCGCACTAGAATCTAATGTGCTGTTACCATGGAGACCAGGGCTCCCTCAGCAATGGGGGGCCTCTCTTTCCCTCTCTGAGGAGCTTACTTGTCTAATAGGAGCAGCTGCTTTAACATACAAAAGAAGGAAGCTTTGAAGGCAAGCTGTTAGCAGTTTCTAATTTCTTTTTCCTCCATTCTTCACGGAGAGTTTTCTCCCGCTCTCCTCCTCTGAGCTTCGGCCTTGGTGAGCGAACAGTAACAATAGTGACATTCATCGCAACGGCACTCTCTGTTATACATACTGTATCCGCCCTCTGGAGTGTCTTATCTACACTGTACAGGTGAGAAGGCCAAGGCTTCAAGAAAGACGGTATTTTCCCAGCATCCTAAGCCTCATGAGTAGCCGTCCAAGTTGGAACCTGAACCCAGGCCCATGTGACTTCGGCCTCCGCCCTGACTTCCTGCCAAAGCGGGAGGATTTCTGGCATCTGCAGCATCTCTTTTCAGAGGGTCATCAGAGTTTTCCGTCCTATCTGGGCTTTTCTGAGTAAACCCACCATGTAATCAGAGATGGGAATGGACTGAACTGCGAAGCAGAAGGAAAAGGATGTGAACCCCTGATGGCTTTAGAATAGCCCAGCAGTGGCTGGCTCACGGGATGTGCCATGGCCACACCGACAATGAACGTCGAAGGCTTACTGAGCACCCGTGTGAGTATGTGCTAACCGTGCTTTCATCAAGTGTGTATTCAGACCCACCGCATGCCAAGCCCTGCTCTAAGGTCCATGGACGCACAGAACCAAGTCCCTGCCTGTGGGGACTCCCTGGACACCCTGATTGGTTTTGGTGCCAGGTGCATGGCCCTGCGTACTCGGGAAGGGGTGAAACACAGTCTTTACCCTGCAGTTAACAATTAAAGCACCAAGGCAGCTGCACAGATAACCGTGGAGCTCTGTGATGGGTGATCAGCTCCAGGGAGGTACGAAGTGCTGTGGACAGTGGGATACTGCGTGAGCGTGGGGTTCTAAGGTTTTTCTCACCAGCATTAGAGGACTACAGCCCTCAAGACATTCCAGATCCATTGACCTGCCTGGAGGTCTTCTGGGACTCTCCTGACAAACTTCTGAGAAGCTGGAACCCCTCAGGTGAAACTATTAGCCCAGGCCTGTGTCACATAGGGGCTATATACCGGGTGTCCCTAACCTGTACATCAGGCAATCGGTAAGGAGAGGACTTCACATCTGTCCCTACCCCACCTCATGTCTTTATGTTGCATTTTGCTTGTTTCAGCTCTTCCTTCACCCACTGAGCTCTTCGGAAATGTTTCAATAACCTTAAATATAAGCTGTGCTGTTGTCTTCATCTTCACCTTCTATTAAAGCACGTGGAGAACAGAGTCGCACACAAGGCCCTAGGCATGGTATTGAAGTCGTTCCACGCCAGCACAGATCCACTATTTACTAACGAATACTCTCCGACAGAGTCATTCGACCAGCCAAGGACCCACGTCGCCATCATTCAGGCCACATTTCCTGAAGTTGTCATTCAGGGCATCACGGCACATGCTGCCAAATACCTGGGCCAAGATCCCTCTTCCATCCTCAGGCAGGTAGGCAGGTGCGTGCACACACACACACACACACACATGCACGCACCCCCATACACACACACACACACACACATGCACG
>PVJL010019526.1:0-13693 GCA_004026885.1 Lyroderma lyra | reverse complement strand
TTAGCATGTTGAGTTTCTGCCTGAGGTTCTTTTTTAAGTCAAGTTTGAGGTCAGAGTCTTGTGTCTTCTCTGGTCAAGTTGGGATCAGTCAGGGTTCTCTGTACTGGATATGTTGTGGTTTTTCTCAGCGTTTCTGTGCTCATCAAGTTGAGGTCTCTGAGAATTTCTCTGCTGATTAGTTTGAGGTCCTGCTGATGTTTTGATTTCTGGTCAGGCTTTTGGTCTGCTGAGGATCTGTGTGCTGGTCAGATTGAGATACTCTTGGTGTGTTTGTGTTTGTGAGGTTGGATGTCAGGCTGGATTCTCTGAGCATTTCCTTTTGGGTGTCTTCTCAGGGTCTTTTTACCCAGTCTGATTGGGAGTTCCCCTGAGGTCTCTTTATTGGACAGTTTTGTGGTCTCCCTGGTATCTCTATTCTGGTCATGTTAGGAGACTGTTTTGGGGCTCTTTGCTGGTCAGGTTTAATGTCTGCCCGAATTCTCTTTGGCTGCTCAAGTTGAAAGAATGCCTTGGGTCTCTGTGTTGGTCTAGTTATGGGTCTTCTATGGGTTTATATACTGGTCATGTCAGGGGTCTTCTGGTTGTCTGTGTGTCCTGTAATGATAAGTGTTTTTCTGGGGTCTCTGTCCTGGTCAGGTTGTATGCCTGGATCAATGTTTGTGCTGCTCAGGTTGTGGGGCGTCTTGATACTTTTCTACTGATGTAGGGGTTCTCTTGCTGATTTTTTTCTGTCAGGTTAGCCATCTAATGAAGGTCCCTGTGCTGGCCAAATTGGGGGTTTTCCAGGGGTCTCTCTGATGAGTTTAGGGGTCACACTAGAAATTATGAGCCCAGTCATGTTAAGATTATTTCAGGGGTCCCTTTGCTGTTCATTTTGGAAGTCTGCCTGGCATCACTGGTAACAGGTTGGGGGTCTGCTGGAAGGCTTTGTTCTGGTCAGGTTGAGGTCTTCTGAGTGTTGCTATACTGATTACTACTGGATCCTATGAAGGTTCTCTTTTATAGTCATGTTGGGGTATTTTTATGATCTTTGTGGTTGTGACATTGGAAATCGTCCTGGAGTCTGTGTGATGGTCTGATTATGGATCTACCAGGGATATCTGTGCTGAGCATTTCAAGGGTCTTCTGGGTCTCTGTGTATTCAATAAAGATATGGCTTTGTCTGGGTGTCCTGTGCTGGTGAGTTTGGAGATCTTGTTTTACCTTCCTGCTTCTCTCGTTGGAGGACATCTGGGTACTCTTCCGTTGAGGTTGTGGTTCTCCTGATTATTTTTTTCTGATCAGGTTGGAAGTCTACTTAAGTTCTCTGGGCTTGTCAGGTTTGAGGTCAGCTGGGTTGTCTGTGCTGGTCAGGTGTGGGAGTCTGCGATGGTCAGTGTAGGTACAACACTAAGATTTATTTGCACAACCATGTTAGGGGTATTCCAGGGCTCTCTTTGCTACTCAGTTTGGAGGTGTACCTGAGGTCACTGCTGCACAGATTGAAGGTCTCCTGTAATAATTTGTTCTTGTCTGTTTGGAGGTCTGGTTGGTTCTCTGCTGTTGTTGTTTGCGAAATGTTGCGGTACTATGCTGATCAGGTTGGGGTCAGCAAATTTTTCTGTTTTTTATGTTTTAAGTATGGTGAATCTCTGTGATCATCACATGGTATGTCTGCATTAATGTCTATGTTGGTCAGGATACAGGGAACCTAGGAATCTCTGTTCCCCCTCAGGTGAAAGTCAACATAGGGTCTCTGTAATGGTCATGTTAGAAGTCATCCCAGGGTCTCTGCTTTTCTCAGATGAGTGTCTGCCTGAGGCATTAGTGATGGCCAGGTTAGGGGAATTATGTGGATCTCTGCACTCAGTCTTAGGGGCTGCTTTTAGTTCCTGTCCTGGTCATATTTTGGGTCTTCTTAGGCCACTTTGCTTGTCTTGTTATGGGTATGCCAGGGGTTTATGTGCTGGTTATTTCAGGGCTGTTCTGAGTGTCTGTGTGCTCAATATTGGAGGACTGGTTTGATCTTCCTGATGCTTAGTTTTGGGGACTTCTGGGTATTCTTCTGGTGAGGTTGAGATTCTGCTCTTGATTTCTTGGTGGTCAGGTTAGTGGTCTACTGCAGGTTTCTGTAGTTGTCAGGTTGGTGGTCTGCATGTGGTCTCTGTGCTGGTAAATTTTGAAGTCCGCTAGTGTCTTTGTGGTAGTAAGACTTAGTGTGTGGTTTGGGTGTCTATGTTGGGCATGCTGACATTGTGGCTGAAGATTCTGTGCTGGTAAAGTTGAGGTGTGTTTTGATTTGTCTGCTGGTCAGATTGAGAGACTGGTATAGTGCTGTGCCTATCAGGTTGTTGGTCTGCTGGAGGTCCCTTTGCTGGTCAGGTTTCATGTGTGCTGGGGTCTCTATGCTTTCCATGCCATGTGTCACCCTGGTGTCTTTGTTCTGGTCATGTTAGAGAATAGTTTGGGTCTCTTTGCTCGTCAGGTTTTAAGTCTGGTGTGGGCCTCTGTGCTTGTAAGTTTTGGGATCTACTAAGAGTTTCTATACTATTCACCTTAGCGTCTTTTTGGGATCTCTATGCTGGTCAGGTTGGAAGTGTGCAAAGGGTCTCTGTACTTGTGAGATTGGTCGTGTCCCTGAGGAGTCTGTATTGGTCAGGTTGAAGTTGTCATTTATCTTTCTGCAGCTCAGGTTTGGGGACTTCTGGGTACATTGCTGATGAAAAAGGGATTCACATGGTGATTATTTGCTGGTCATGTTAGAGGTATACCTAAGCGCAGATGTTTGGTTAAATGGGGGTCTGCCTGAGGACTCTGTGCTGATCATGTTAGGGATCTGGTAGAGGGCTCTGTTCCATGTCACACTCCAAATATGCTTGGGGCTTGTCCTTATCAGGTATGGGGTCTTCTGGGGTCATTTCGCTAGTCTCATGTGTGCCTCAGTTCTTTATTCTGGTCACACTGGAGGTCTGCATTCAGAGCTCTTTTGGTTGGGAGTCTGCTAGGTCTGTATATGATGGCCAGTTTCTTGGTCTGCTTGGCCCCTCTGTGAATGTCAGGTTGTGGGTCTGTCAGGAGTCTCTTTGCTGGTCATATGAGAGTTCTGTCAGGGTTCTCGTTGCTGATTAGTATTAGGAAGTGCTAAAGGTCAGTGTGCCTGGTCACATTGAAGGTTTGCTTTGGTTATCAGTGCTGGTCTGTTTGGAGATTTGCTAGGGAATCTCTGCTGGTCAAGTTAATGGACTGCTGGGTACTGTACTTGTCAGGTTGGCTCTCTATTGAGGGACTATCTTTGTCAGTTTCGCGGTCTGCAATGGAGCCTGTGCTTGTCATGTTGGGTTTCTGCATGATGTCTCTGTTGGTCAAGTTGGAGTTCAGAGGGTGTATCTGTTTTGGTAAGTTTGGGGTCAGCCTTTCGTCTCTATGTTTGGCAGATTAGGTTTCTGAAGATCTCTCTTCTCAGTCACATTTGAAATCTGCCTCAGTTCTGTCTTGGTCAGGTTTGGGGTCGGCTATGGTTTCATTGCTGATCTCTGTTCCTGGGATCTCTGTTTGGGTCACTTCAGTGGTCTGCATTGGGGCCTCTGTTCTGGTTAGTTTGGGGTTGTTTTGGGCCTGTCTGTGATTGTGAAGTTAAGGTTCTTCTGGGGCTCTCTGTAATGGATAGGATGGGGTCTGCTAGCAGTCTTTATGGTTGTCATTTGGGTGTTTTGTCGCAATTTTCTGCTTCTTAGAATGGGGATGTGCTTGAGAATTGTATGCCTGATCAGGTCATGAGTCTGCTAGGGGTATCTGTGCTGGTCTCTTTCAGGTTGTCTGAGGTCTCTCTTGTGGTGAGGTTAATGGACTGCTGGATACTGTGCTATTTGGTTTGGCTGTCTGGTTTGGGTCTCTTTCTCTATCAGATCCAAGGTCTGCATTGCTCCCTAGTTGAGTTTCTGCATTAGTTCTCTTTGTTGGTAAAGTTTGAGGTCGTTGTTGGTGGGGGGTTCTCTGTTTTGGTTAGGTTGGAATCAGTCAGAGGTCTCTGTCCTGAACCAGTTGTGTTCTTCTTGGGGTGTCTGTGAGGTCAGGTTGCAGTCTTCTGGGAAGTTTTGTGCTTATTGGTTTGGGGTCCAGCTGGCATCCTCTGTTCTTGTCAGGTTGGGGGTTTCTTGGGGGTCTCTGTCCTGGTCATGTTGGGAGTCTTCCTTTGGTTTCTGCATTCATCTGCTTATAGGTCTGCCAGGGGTTTATGTATGATAATGTCGGGGGACTTCTGTTTTTCTGTGTGTCCAGTAATAATAGGGGTCTGCCTGGGGTCTCTGTGCTAGTGAGGTTGAAGCTCACATTTGATCTTCTTGCTACTCAGATTGGGGGTCTTTGGGGTACTTCTTTGGTCAGGTTGGTGTTCTTTTGGTGATTTCTTCCTGGTCAGGTTAGAGGTCTACTGAGAGTCTCTGTTCTGATCAGATTGAGGATCTTCCAGAAGTGTCTGGGCTAGTCAGAATTCATGTCCGTCTTGGGAGTCTGTACTGTTCAAGGTTTGATTTCCTAGGATCTCTGTCCTTGCCATGAGGTGTCTGTCTGGGATCTCTGTGACAAGTCATGGTGAGGGTCCACATGTGGTCTCTGTGCCAGTCAGGATGGAGGCCTCCTTGGGGTCTCTGTGCCTATCAGGATGGTGCTATACTTGTATGTTTTATGCTGGTCATGTCTGACGTCTGCTGGGAGCTTCTGTGCTCAGTAATGTTGAGAGTCTGCCTGAGGCTTCTGTGTTGGTGAAATTTTAGGTTGGTGGGTGGGGGGTCTCTGCTCTGATCATATTGGAATCACGCACAGGTCTCTGTGTTGGATAAGTTAGGGTTTTGCTTGGGGTCTCTGAACTGGGTAGATCGAGGTTTTATGGGGATTATGTGCTGACTTAATGGTGCTCCACCTAGGGTTCTCTATTCTGCTCAGATTGGGGGTCTCCTGCAGGTGTTTGTGCTGGTCAAATTTGGGTCTACCCAAGCAGTCTGTGGTCATGAGTTTGGAAGTATGCCTAGGGTCTCTATGCTAGTCACTTTTGTGCTTTGTTCAGGGTGTTTGTACGAACTGAGATTTGAGGTTCACCTGGATTCTCTGTGCTGATGAGGTTGGCGATTGGCTGTGGTCTCTATGTTGATGAGGTTTGGGGTCTTCATTCATCACTGAGGTATCTGCTTTGGTTATCTGTACTGTTCATCTTGAGGTTCTTCTATGTGTCTCCATGCTGCTCATGTTTGAAGCCTGCCTGGAATCCCTGTGCTAATCAGGGTGGGTATATACCTGTGGTTTCTGTGTCGAACTTGTCAGCTTTATGCCAGAAATATCTATGTCCAATCAGATTGGTGGTGTGCTGAGTGTCCTCTCCAATCACAAATGAAGCTGGAAATGGCCTGAACCTCGCATCAGTGGGAAAGGTTTAACTCCTGATAGGGGTTATTTGGAAAACAGAGGATATAAGAGTCCACCTTACATGGGCTCTGAAGGTGGGCCCCGTCATAGGAGGCAAACGTGAGCCATCACTGATGATTCAGACTGGTCTCTGCATACCCTCCTAAATGTGGTGGACTTGGTATTGCTCTTTCTCATGTGAACTTTGGGCTGAATTTGGTGGAGCTAACCTGTGTCTCCCCCCAGTTACCTTCCTCCTGACCATGGCCTCCCACTCATCCTTTGTCCCTGGGGACTGGCTGGGAGCCCGAGACTGGATTCTGTAAAACAAGAGTGAGGTGGGTATTTATAACAGAAGCCCCTAACTTTCCACATTCTTTCTCTTTCTGAGAATACTCTATAAACTTTGGGAGGTGGTGTCACAGCCATGCCCCTCTTCAGGTGTGCTTGTAAAATCTACACATGAAATAATAATGGCTGGAGAACACCAACTGCCTCAGATCTGGGTTGTCAGGCACAGCGGTTTGCAGCTGCCTGGCGTGAGGCCTGGATATCAGCTCAGCTGTGCTTTCTTGGTCTCTCGCCTTGGCCTATGGTCTGGTTTGGTGTATCTCAAAGGCAGGCTGGAGTGCTCTCTTGAACTCTGTGTTCCTATATGTGTGGTAGGCAGTCACTGCTTTAAGTTTGTGTTGCTCTACTCATATAAGGGTGTCTATCACATGCCACCAAAGTCTAGCAGTACTGGGGGACATTTGTCAGTCTCATTGCAGACCACTTCTGCAGACCCATATATTGCAGGCCTGCTGGAAAACAGGAAACACATGTTGTGAAGGGTTGAATTTTTCATCTGGACCAATAGGATACTATCATTCATGGGGGTCAGGGCTACTCATCCCAGAGGCTGATGTATTTTCCAGGGCTTGATGGTGGCAGGAGTGATCCCAGCTCTTGCTGGGTATACTATAACACACCTCTGTGAGCTCGCTTATATGCTAATAGCTGAGGTCTCTTGTACTCCAAAATCCTCAAAGGCTGCAGGTTGATCTAGGTGTTGGAAGGACCTGAGATACACTTAGAGACCCCAGTGCTTTTCTGTGAGGCCATGTCCCCACTGTGCCCTCAGTGAATATCAGGAGGAAAACAGGCACGAGAGAACTGACCACATCTTGGGAAGCTGACAACTAAGGTTGAAACAATGTGACCAGACCACTGTAGCAAGCTTCTTATCGTTGAAATCCTGTAATCTTGGCAGCTACATCAAGAGGTATCTTGGTCCACACCAAGTTCCATGCAGTACAGATGGCATGTAAGGTGGAGCCTATGACATGCCACTTCCAGGTTGTGGGTGTAGAAGCTGCCAGTCTTTGCCTGCTCCCCATTTTGAGTCTGTAGCTAGTGGACTATAGATCTTCTTGTGGTCTTTGTGTTGGTCATGTCAGCAATATGCCAGAAACCTCTCTGTCCATTCACTTTGAGGGTGCACTGGATGATCTCTCCAATCTCAACTGAAGCTAGAAATAATCTGAACTTAGGTTCATGGACAGGGGTTTTCCTTTTGTCAAAAAGCCTTTGGAGAACAAAGATAGAGTGTCAGTTCTCATATTACCAGGCTTCTGAGTGTTAGGTCCCTCCAGAAGGTATTTATGAGTCATCTCTGATGATTAATACAGCTCTCTGCATAGCCTTCTAAATGTGGCATAATTAGAAACTATGTTTCTCACTATGTGCATTTGGGACTGGATGGTGTGGAGCTACCATGTGGCTCCTCCCAATTGCCTCCCACATGACCATTTCCTGACATCTTCCTGGTCCTTCTTTACGTGGGCATTAGCAATGGGAGGAGGGTATATATAATGAAAACTGCTCACATCCAAACTTTTTCCTATGAGAATTTTCTAAATTCTCTGGGAGGTGGTGCCAGACCCATGCCCCTCTTCAGCTCCACTTGTACAAACCACCCATGAGGAAAGAATGGCTAGATACACCCAACAGCTTCAGGAATCTGGTAGTCATTGGCAGGGTATTGGGCCTGCTTGGAATTAGGTCTGGATATTAGCTGAGCTCTGCTGTGTTGTTGCCTCTTGCTCCTGGGCTAAGCTCTAGTCGTGGTGTATGCCAAAGGCAACCTGGGGTGCACTCTTGGGCTCTTAATTCTTATGTATGCAGTGGGGATCTACAGGTTGAACTTGTGGCCCTCTGCACAACTCAGGGTGCTACTCACATGCCACCAAACACAGCCCCACAGGACTGGGTCAGCATTGACCAGTCTTCAGTGAACACCTACTGCTATAGACCCAGATACTACAGGTCCCCTGGAACAAAGTGTACTCATGCTGGGAAGGTATGGATGCTTTATCTTCATTTAGAGGACAAGATGTCATTAATGGCTGCCAAGACTATTCATTTTTGAGACTGATGGAGTTTCCATTGCCTGGTAGGGGACAAGATTAGGGCAAACTCTGGCTGGGTATACCATAACCCACCATTGTGGGCCCCCTTATTGGCTAATAGTTGAGGTCTCCAGCAACCAAAAGTCCTTAGAATCTGCAGGTTGATCTAGGGGTTGGAAAATCTTGAGATACACTTATAGATACCAGTGCTTCCCTGTGAGGCAGGTCCTCACCATGCCCCCAGAGAATGACAGGGAGCCCACATGTACCACAGAAAACTGACCACATCCTGAGAAGCTTACATCTATGTTGGGAAAGATTTGGTCAGGCACCATGGCCATCTTCACTCTGATTAAGCCCTGTAACCTTAGAAGCTAGATTCAGAGGTGTCTTGGTCCACACCAAGTTCCATGATATAAAGATGATGTGTAAGTTGGCGCCCATGATCAGCCACCACCAGGTGTCTGGTATAGAAGATGCCAGTCTCTGCCTGCTCTCCATTCTGAGTCTGTGGCTAGTAGGCTGTAGGTCTACCTGTGGTCTCTATGTTGGTCATGCCAGTTGTATGCCAGAAATCTGTATGTCCGGTCATGTTCAGATTGTGCAAGATATTCTCCAATTCCAAATTAAGTTATAAAGGGCCTGAAACCAGGATCAGGGAGGAGGGTTTTAATTTCTGTCAAGGGACTTTCGGAGAATAGATGGAGGCTGTCAAGTCCCACCTTAATGGGGCTCTGAGGGTGAGCCCCTCCACGAGGCATCCATGAGGCATCACTGATGATTCACATAGGTTTCTGCATACCCAACTCTATGTAGTGTAGTTAAGAACTCTATTTCTTCTGTGCACTTGTGACTGGATGGAGTGGAATTACCCTGTGCCTTCCCCAGTTACCTGCCTCCTTAGTATGGCCTCGCACTGCTCCTTCATGCACTGGAGACTGGCATGGAAACTGAGGCTGGATTCTGTAACACCAGAGGAAGCGTTATGTTTTTAATGCAAACCACTCCTCTTCCTCTGTTTGAGAATTATCTGTATGTTTTGGGAGATTGTGGCACAGCCATACCCCTCTTATGGCCTACTTGTAGAAACCTCTATTATTAAAGACTTGGCTGGAGACCCCCAAGAACCTCAAGAGCCTGGTAGTCAAGTTCAGTGGATTGGAGCTGCCTAGCTTCAGGGCTGGAGATCAGCTGAGCTGTGTGGTGCCATTCCTTCTTACTCTCAGCCTAATCTTGGATACGGGTGTATCACAAAGGCTGGCTGGGGTGCACTCCTGAGTTCTGAGTTTTTATCTGTGTTGTGGGGAGTGACTTGTTGAACTTGCCATGCTCTGAACAACTCAGGTTTCTTCTCACATGGCACCAAGTGCAGACCAGCAGTACTGGGAGAACATTGACCATTCTCACTGCAGATCCAGTGCTAAAGACCTGGCTACTGCAGGCCTCATGGAAAAACTGGGCACCCATGCTGGGAAGGGTTGGACTTTTCATCTGAACCCAGAGGATACTATCATTAACAGGGTTCAGACCTATTCAGTCCTGAGGCTGATATAGTTTCCGGGGCCTAGTCTGCACTGGACAGAGTCAAGTTCTTGCTGGACATATCATAACCAACACATGTGAGCCCCCATATCCATTAACATCTGAGGTCTCCAGCACCCTAGAGTCCACAGAGATTGCAGGTTGATCTATGGGTTGGAAAGTCCTGAAATACCTGTAACTTCCTATGAGGTCAGGTCTTCACTGTGCCTCAGAGAATGTCAGGGGGCCCACAGGGACCACAGAAGATTGATAACCTCCTGAGAAGTTGACACCTGAGATGGAAAGAATGTGGCCAGCCACAATGTCCAGCTTCATTCTGATTGAACCCAGTATTTTAACAGCTAGATCAAGAGGTGTCTTGGTCCATGCCAAGTTCCATGGGGTGAAGTTGGGGTGTAAGTTTGCACGTATCGTCTCTCACACCAAGGTGTCATAGGTAGAAGCTTTCAGTCTCTGGGTGCTCCGCATTTTATGTTTGTAGCTAGAGGAATGTAGGTCTACATGTGCTCTCTGTGTTGGTCATGTCAGCAGTATGCCAGAAATCTCTATGTCCAGTCATGTGGCAGGTGTGCTGAATGTTCTCTCCAATCCAACTGAAGCTAGGCATGACCTGACCTTAGGATGAGGGAAAGGGTTTTAATTTCTGCCAAGGGACATTGGATGAAGTATAGGGACTGTCAGGTCCCATTGTGCTAGGGCTCTGAGTGTCAGGCCACTCCAGAGGTCATCCATGAGGTATCACTGATGAATTAGACTGGTCTCTGCATACTCTCCTGAATGTTGTGTTCTTGGGAACACTTTTTCTCATGTGCACTTGGGACTGAATGGTTTGAAGCTACCCTGTGCCTTCCCCCTGTTGCCTCCCTCCTGACTGTGGCCTCCCACTGTTCCTTGGTTTCCTGGGCTAGTGCATGGAGACCAAGTTTTGATTCTGTAACACCAGAGAGATGTGGGTATTTATAACAGAAGCCGCTAAATTTCGAACTTCTTCCTGTGAGAATGTCCTGTATACAAAGGGAGGTCGTGCCAGAATCATGGCCCTTTTTGGATCTGCTTGTTCAAACTGCCCATGAGGAAAGAAGGGCAGGAGACTCCCAATAGCCTCAAGAGTCTGGTGGTCCCATGGGCAGGGGATTGGAGCTGCCTGGCTCCAGGCCTGGAGATCACCTGGGCTGTGATGTCCTGGGTCTCTTGCCTAGGGCTAAGCTCTGGTTTTGCTGCAACCCAAAGACTGGTTGAGGTAGACTCTTTGCTCTCTGTTCTTATGTGTGTCATGGGGACTCACTGCTGTGAGCTAGCAGTGTGCTGCACAACTCAGGGTGCCTCTCACATGCCACCAAACTAATCCCAGCAGTACTAAACAAGCACTGACCAGTCTCACTACATATTCACTGTTACAGACCCAGATACTGAAGGCCTTTTGGAAAATGGCACCCATGTTGGGAATGGTTGGAGATTTCACCTGTCCCCAGAGAATGCTGTCACTCACAGGGGTCAGGCTTACAAATCTCTGAGGTTGATGTACTTTCAAAGCCCTGGTGAAAGGCAGGACTGGGTCAAGTTCTTACTGTGTACAACATAACCCACACATGAGAGACTCCTTGATAGCTGATGTCAAAAGCACCCCAGGGTTCTTAGGGACTGCAGGTTTATCTACAGGTTGAAAAGTTCTGAGATACACCTAGAGTCGCCCAATGTTTTCTGTGAGGTCAGGTTTCCACTGTACCCTCAGATAATGTCAGGGGACCCACTGAAACCACAGAGGACTGACCACATCCTGAGAAGCTAACATCTAATGTGAAAAGTATATGGCCTGGCCACAGTGGCAAGCTTTATTCTGATTGAACCTTACAACCTTGAAAGCTAGATAAAGAGTTATCTTAGTTCACACCAAGGCATATGGGGTGCCATTGGCATGTAAGTTAATCCCTATGATCTGCCACTCCAAGGTGTCATTAATAGAAGCAGCCAGTCTCTGGCTGCTCTCCATTTTGGGTCTGTGGCTGTTGGGCTCTATGTCTACCTGTGGTCTCTGTGATGGTCATATCAGCAGTACCCTAGAAACCTCTATGTCCATTCACATTGGAGATGTACTGGATGATTTCTCTAATCCCAACTGAAGCTAGCTATGACCTGAACCCAGGATCAGAGGAAGGGGATTAATTTCTGCCAAAGGGTCTTGAAAGAGCAGATGGAGGTTGTCAGTTCTCACCTTATGAGACCTCTGAGTGTGAGACCCCTCCAGGAGGCACCCATGAGGCATCACTGATGATTCACAGTTCTCTCTTCATAGCTTTCTAAAAGCGGTGTAATTGGGAACTCTGTTTCTCACGATGTGCGCTTAGAACTGGATGGATTTGAGCTATCTGGTACATGTTCCTCAGTTGCCTCCTTCTTGACCATGGCATCTCCCTGGACATTCATTCCTTGAGCACTAGCCTGGAGCCCAAGACTGGATTTTGTAACACCATGGAGAGGAAGGTATTTATAACAGAATCCACTCACCTTCCTCTCCTGTTTGAGAATTCTATAATTATTTGGGAGGTGGGTTCAAACACATGCCCTCCTTCAGTTCTCCTAGTATAAGCTCCCCATAAAGATAGAATGGCTGGAGTCACCCAAGAACATCAAGAACCTGGTGCTCATGGGCAGTGGATTGGAGCTGCCCAGCTTCAAGTCTAGAAGTCAGCTGAACTGTGCTGTGTCACAGCCTGTTGCCTTGGAATAAGCTCCACTTCAAATGTGCCTCAAAATCTGGCTGGGGTGCATTCTTGAGCTCTGAGTTTTCCCATGTGTGGTGGGGAGTCACTGACCTGAGCTTCCCACACTCTGCACTACTCAGGGTTCCTCTCACATGCACCAAACACAAACCAGCAGTATGGGGGTAAGCTTTGGTCTGTCTCGCTGCACATAGACTGCTGCAGAGCCAGATACTTCAGGCCTCCTGGAAAGCAGGACAAGGTTTCATCTTCATCAAGAGCATACTGTCATTCACAGGAATCAGGTCTACTAATCCCTGAGGCCGATGTTGTTTGCAGGGCCTGGTGGGGGCATGACTGAACCAAGGTCTTCCTGTAAACCCCACAACCCACCTCTGTGGGCCCTCTTATCTGTTAATAGCTAAGGTCTCCAGCACCCCAAGGTCCTCAGTAATTGCAGGTTGATCTAGGCATTGGAAATTTCTGAGATACAGACCCCCTGTGTTTTCCTGTAAAGCCAGGTCCTCACTGTGCCCTCAGAGAATATCTGGGGGACACATAGGCAGCACAGAGAAATAACCACATCCTGAGAAGCTGAAGTCTAAGGTGGAAAGAATGTGGCTAGGCCACCGTGGCCAGCTTCATGCTGATTGAACCCTGTAAACTTTGAAGCTAGATCGAGAGGTGTCTTGGTCCACACCAACTTCCATGAGGTGCAATTGGCATGTATATTGTTGTCCATGGCCTGCCACTCCCAGGTGTCAAGGGCAGAGGCTGCCAGTGACTGCTGCTCCCTATTTTGGGTCTGTGGCTAGTGCACTTTAAGACTAACTGTGGTCTCTTTGCTGGTCATATCAGCAGTAAGCCAGAAACCTTTATGTCCATTCATTTTGGGGGTGTACTGGTTGATATCTCCAATCCCAACTAAAGGTAGAAATGTTCTTAACTGGGGATCAGTGGGAGGGGTTTTACTTTTGGAAAGGGGTCTCTGGAGAAAAGATGAAGGCTGTCAGTTCTCAACTTACTGGGCTTCTGAGGACCCCCCCAGGAGAAATCCATGAGGAAACACTGATCATTCATACAGCTCTCTGCACAGCCTCCTAAATGTGGTGTAATTGGTAACTTTGTTTCCCATGATTTACACTTGAGACTGGATGGGGTGGAGCTACCCTGTGACTTCTCACAGCTGCCTCCCTCTTGACCAAGACATCTCCCTAATCCTTTATTCCCTGAACACTAGCCTAAAGCCCCAGTCAGGATTCTGTAACACCTGAAGAAGGAAGTAATGCATATTGGAAACTGCTGAGGTCTCACATTCTTCCCCTGTTTGAGAATTCTTTAAATTCTCTAGGATGTCATGTTAGACCCATTCCCCTCTTTGTGTTTGTTTGAACAACCCCACTAGGAAGAATTGTGGATAGAAACCTTCAAAAGCCTCAAGATCCTGGTGGTCATGGACAACAAATGGGGGATGCCTGGCTTCAGTTCTGGAGATGAACTGAGTGGTGCTGTGCAGTGGCACCTTGGCTTCAGCATTTACTCTGGTCCTGGTGTATCCCAGAGGCTAAGTGGGGTGCACTCTTCAGTTGTGAGTTCTCCCTGTGTGGTGGAAAATAACTCTCCTGAGCTTGGTGGGCTCTGCAAGACTCAATATGCCTCTTACATGCCACCAAACACAGCCCAGCA
>PVJL010019525.1:0-13683 GCA_004026885.1 Lyroderma lyra | reverse complement strand
ATTTATATGGAACCATAAAAGACCTCGAATTGCCAAAGCAATACTACATAAAAAGAATAAGGCTGGTGGCATTACACTTCCTGACTTCTATTTATATTACAAAGCATCAATAGTCAAAACAGCTTGGTACTGGCAGAAGAACAGAAATATAGACCAATGGAATAGAACTGAAAACCCAGAAATAAACCCACAAATGTATAGACAATTAATTTTTGATAAAGGAGCAAAAAACATAAAATGGGGAAAAGACACCTTCTTTAGCCTTTTTTCCGTTTCACCTTTTTTTCTATATGATATAAAACTAATGTATATCCCTACAATTCCTTTGTTTTCATCATAGCTGATAGATCCTGTAAATATGAACATTTTTTGTTTTGTTTTGTTTCACTTTATTTAATCCAATGATACCTTCCAGTAGAAGTTTATTATTTTCACCAAATTTACATTATAACACTACCTGCCTACCATGTGTCAAGTACTGTGCCGGGCATTTGATAAGCATTTTCTCAAATAATATAGTAGGAAAGATTTTATAATTAGAAATAGCAACAATATTGCTAAAAAGTGATGTTTCAAAGAGAAAAATAATTTAGAGGGTACCAAAGGGAAAACCAAAAAAAAAAAAAAAATGAATCTAATTTGGGAATCCTTATTTTCGTCTTGACAGATGCATTTATTAATTAATTACAAAAATGAAAACTTACTGAGTAGTTATTATGTGATCTTGTCTTTGATGGCAGAATGATGTAACTGATTCCTCCTAAGGTCAATTTTGAGGGAACATTAAGAGTCATAGGGCAAGTTACTTAACCTTTTGAAGCTCCAGTTTCCTCATTGTAAAACAGGGATAATAGAAGGTGAGTAATAATATGTAACTTTGTAGAATTCTTTTGAAGATTAAATGAGAATATTCAAGTAAAAGGTATAGCATGGTGCTTGCACACTTTACACTCAATAAGAGTTGACATTATTTCAGTTATCCTTGTTTCTTAATCCAGTGCTTTTCCCCTTCAAATCTCACTGCCATCAATGTAATTACACTTGTCAATAAACATTTACTGGGAACCTATTTTTAAAAATTCATAGAGTAATTGAAACAAACATAAATACTAGTGTGCATATGTGAAGACTAAATGGAAGAATGTGTTTAAACTCCATGGGCAGCAGGGACAGGGAAGGAGATAGACAAAATCATTCTCTGCATTTCCGTAAGTATTTTTTCTGTCGTTCTTTCTATATAATATCACTGGTTACAAATAATGTTCTGTTCAATGTCATTTTGTTATAACATTAATGAGAAGAAAAAAATCAATTCCCAGCTGGGGCCATGGTCGGTGTGGCTTGCACATTCTCCCCATGGCTGCATGGGTTTTCTCTGTGGACTTCAGTGTCCTCCCACCTCCCAAAGCTGTACACATTAGTTTAACTGGCATGTCTACATGGTCCCAGTCTGAGTGAGTGTGTGTATGTGTGTGTGTGTGTGTGTGTGTGTGTGTGTGTGTGTGTGTGTGATGCATCCTATAATGGAAGGGCTCCTGTCCATAGTGGGTTCTTACCTTGCACTTTAAGCTACCAGGAGAGGCTCCAGCCATCCACCACCCTGATCTGGAATAAAAGGGATGGAAAGA
This sequence comes from Lyroderma lyra, assembly GCA_004026885.1. Taxonomy (NCBI): domain Eukaryota; kingdom Metazoa; phylum Chordata; class Mammalia; order Chiroptera; family Megadermatidae; genus Lyroderma; species Lyroderma lyra. The sequence continues at coordinate 12,055 of PVJL010019525.1, read as the reverse complement.
ATTCTATTACTTGTATTTTTTAATCTTTCATAAATGTATGTAGAGAGCACATTTATGTCAATGTTTAATATTAGAAGTGTTTTGAGTCTTGATTTAGAAGTTTAGTGATGTTTTTGTGCCCAGAAATATGCTGTAGTAACTTAACTCTTCTTTATATCTGCCTAAGGTAAAATTGGTTTTCTTATACGTCATTTCACATAACATTGACAACGTTACATGAGGACTTACTGCTTGAGAGTAGCAAATCTACAATTCACCAAAATGTTTCTAGTGCTGCCAGTAACTGAATACCATTGGACCTGATCCACGGTGAGTTATGCCAAATGCCATACTATGTACTGTATAGACAGGATCACATGATGTTCGGAGACCCATATGGTGTGTTCTGTGCTTTTCTATTATGAGTAATACAAGATCTTTCAGACAAAAAAAAAAAAATGAGCTGTCTTGAGTCCTGTCTGCTGCTCCTGGTGCCCAGAACTTTATTTTTTTTTTTTTTATTTTTTTGCTTTTTGGTATGTGGGTAGCTCCCTGACTGGGAATCAAACCCAGGTCGCAGCACTAACAGCGCCAGCGCCGAAGCATTAAGCCACTACACCATCAGGGAACTCCCAGAACTTTAAAGTATACAAAGGTTGTCCAAAAAAAAAATCCAACCATAAATGCCTCTATTTTTTATGTTACCTGGCTGGATGCATTCCGGACAGCCTTCCTATGTTAAGAGGATAAGGCACAAGAAAGTGATCGTTTTAAAACTCCACATGCCTATCATTGAAACTTGAAATACAGAAATGCTGAGAAAATCCACAACCACGAGTTCGATGTGGAATCAGGTTGTCCTGCAAAGAGCAGAAATTACATAAAAGAAACAGTGTACCTCACCCCAAATCTAAGGGCTCAATGATGGGAGCTTCTGATAAGTTGCTACTATCATGCTTTCTATTTATCATTAATAAGTTCAATTATGAAAATCAGAAAAGTCAGATACACAGCAAAAATGGTAAGCAATTGTTGAACAACTGAATAAGAAGAAACGTGAATTAGAAAGGGCTGGAAAGAGTAAGGGCTCTGTAACTTGTATAAAGCCTCATGACAATTTACAGAATTCCTCACTCTTTCTTCACACAGACTGAGTGTAAGTGCCTTGTATTTACCATTTAAGCTTATCAGTTAACCTCTGTTCACAACTTCACTTTAGAGTCACTCGTGTACACATAAAATTGTCAGCCCCAAATAATAGATTAAAAATGTGTGTGATTTTAAAATTCATTATAATCATACTATCTTGCTGTGGTGACACTCTAAATTATATAAAGTGCATTCATATCATATCCATTGTCTCATTGGCTATTTAATGCAAATAATTTGAAACTTTTGCATCATACATCTTCTGATGTTTATGTTCACGCTAGTATGTTGTAGGTAAATGTATTCTGTATTTCATAGATGCTATCTATCACTGTCAGTAAATTAACATTCACAGTAGCCTTAAAATGCAAATCCTTACATGAAAAGCAAAATTTAAAACAACTCCCATTTGAAAGCCCTGTTGGAGGCCATAAAAATTCATGTTAATGGACATGGTATTCAATAACAACAATGGGCATATGGCTCAGTATACTGCTAGAAGTGTAGATAGAGACCTTTAGGGAAATAAAACAATAGAACCTATATTTGGAGGACTTGATCTTCATGCAACAGTCTCTGTGCACTTTTATTTTATTATAAATCCTCCCTTTCCTGTGCAGTGCACCTGGTTAGCTAGCTAACCTCTGACTGTGACAGTAAATTGACCTAATGGCACCTGTATAAACAGAAACCTGGTTGTCATTGTTTTCTGAATGGGATTAATCAACATGCAATATTACTACAGACATGCTCCTTCCTCATTCAAGCAAACTAGTCACTAAGGGCTTAGAAGAGAAAATACTCCCAGGCTTATTTTGCAAGGGGAAGAAATTGGTAGGGAGGGGTGTGTTCTTCTACTGCTGTAATAAAGAAAGGGATAAAGAGAAAGAGCCTTTTTCAATAAATATACAATTTATAAGAAAACTTGAGTGCTGAAACAAAATTAAAAAGGAAAGCACATTTATTGGGGCGGAGGGAATTTATTCAAATATTAAAGCTCTCATGTTACCTCTCTTTTTGTTTGAGATATTTGTATTTTAATACCTCTGCATTCCAGCTCCTATTCTTACCGGATGTGAAGCTAAGTTTCTACCCTGTGCTCATGATTATGCTGTTAGCTAAATGATCAATCATGCTATCACCAATTTCAGAATGAGACTTCACAGCAGGGTGAAATCAGAGAACAAAATGGCTGTGGGGATAGAATTTGTTTAAATACAGCTAGTTTGAGGACCTGGTGAAATGGTAAAAAAAAAATGATGGAAAACATATGAAGTGTAAATGCATCTATCTGTAAGGCAGATCCATTTCAAAGCTTTTCACAGCATGAAACTCATTGTGTGATGCATCTGAGTGTTTAGACTAGTAAAATACCATAATCTGGTTGCAAACTAAATGCCAATATTTCAGTCCATCGACTGTGGGCACTGATGTGTATTTACTGTATGTCTCTAAACTACATGACTACAAAGAATACACTAAAGGTTACTTATGAAATAAAGCTTGATTTTATATTTAAACCAGAAAAATATGTTAAGAAAACCCAACAGCCGCAAATCTCAAGCAAGAAGAATAAGGGGTATTGGAAGGAAGCCTGGTGATATTTTTGAATAACTGATGTTAGAGCCTATTCCATATGCATGAAGTCCCACATACACCACAGGAGCCAGAAGAGAGAAGAAACTGTGTTATGAACTCTTAAACAATGGTTCAGAGCAAGATATTTAAGGAAAAAGCAAGCAAGCCTAGGTTCTGATTGAAAATCGAACCTCTTCAATTTAATTTCAACAAGCAAATAATTCCTACTCATTTTAATATTGATATTACATATAATGCAAATGTTGAATGACTGCTCTCTAAAGACTCAACTGATGGAAATGACGCACTATTAAAAGGGAAAATCATGCTTGCTTAAAAATCAATCATTTTAACTCTGCTTTTGTAATACATTCATGATACAAACAATCCTTTCTTTATGCAAGGCCTGCCATTAATTCTAATCTTACAGTGCTCTCTACTGGTAATAAATTATGTGAAACCTCATTAGATATCAAAAACCCTAATTAACTTCTCATCTTAGGCTCAGGTTACCATTCAAGTCTAGAGTGGCACCTACTAATTTATTGCCCTCAACAATCAAAATCCAAGGGGCGTCAAGACTCTCCCACATGTAAGGAAGAAAAGAGAGCTCAATGTCACACTTCCCTATATACCGTGCACCACAGGCACCCAGGAGAAAGTGTCTCTGGCTTCTTTGGAAAAGGGACATTTAGGCCTGCTGCCTGCAAGATAGGTCAAGTAAAAAACACTGAACGAGGAACTAAGAATTGGATTGGAATCCTGGCTTTGGGCCACAATAGCCTTGTGGTTCTGAGTAAGTCATTTTGCCTTTTTGAGTTTTAATTTTCTCATCAAGTAAAATAGAAATGATAATTCCCATCCTACTACTTTACCAGGCTATTGTAACAAATGAGATCATTGGTAAAACCATACTTTGTGAAAATGATGCTATTATTGTTATTATCATTACAATAAAAGAGATGTTATTTCCTTTAGCTCAGTGAGCCTTTAATGTTGTTTTTTTTTTTTTTATTTTTGTCAGTGGAATTTTTTTTAAACATAATCTTACATGGAACTTTAATATATTAACTTATTACATTAGTAGAGGTATATTGTATAAGTTCAAAGGTATAACTATTTACTTATTATCAAGTCAATTAATGACAAGAATAAAACTGTCTGGACATACATGAAGTGTTGAAATTTGGTGTTATGATTGTTAATTGAACTGACATTTGCCTCAATATTGAATTTGTTTCTGGACCTCCTCTGGTTGCTTAGTATTAGCAAAGTTACAATTCATAAAGATAAACATCTGTAAATGAAAAAAAAATTAATTACCTGGAAATCTCAGGATATACTTCAACTAAAATGATCCAGAAGCTTTAACGGTAAGTGGTAATAATAATAACTACTGCTCATACTATTACCTTTGTACTAGGTATTTTTCTAAAGATTTCATGTATATTGATTTATTTCATTCTCACAAAAACTCAATAAGGTAGTTGTTTCTGAAGTCGCCATTTTTTACAGATAAGGAAAGAAACTGAGACAAAGGAAATTACACAATTTGGCACAACCAGTCTCGAGCTAGAATCTGTGCTCTTTAACCACTTTGGTTCATTGCCTTTTACAGAGGAAATTGAATCTTAAGATTAAAAGGAGCTGAAATGTCAAGCTGACACATGTCCCTGAACATAGAATTGCATATGCGAGGTCACTACTCTAGCACATGTGTGCTGGGCCCAATTAAATGTTAGGTGAGACTCAGGCACACACTTTCCTCTTCTTTGGAAGTTGAATCACCAAAAAGATGTTAACGATTGCTAAAAATCCTGATTTGCAATACACTAAATTTGAAGTTAAACAGTGAAAGGGATTCTCAACCAGCTTAAGTCTTCATTATTTGGCAAAATTACTTTCCTAATATATCTTGTTCTGACAGCATCCTTTTAAAAATAGATGAGATACTTCAGTGCCTATCTGTCAGGTAGTCCCTGAAAATTTTAAAATAGTTAAATTTATTTTGTTTTGCATAGTTACTCCATTATAGGTTATCATTTCATGACTAAAACTACAACCATAAGCCTTGTAACATTAAAAGCACATACTGCCTGATGAGGTTTCTTCTTTTTATTAAAATTCAGACAAAAGTATCCCAAACATGCTTCAGAACAAATTGGTATTTAATCACCAGTGGACACACTCCACACCCTCTTGCTCTTGTACAACTGTTGCTAGCACTTCAAAGACAGTGCGTACCTGAGCCTTACCTGACATTTAATTGAGCCCAGCACACATGAGTTAGAATACTGACCTTACATGTGCAATTCTATGTTCCGGGACTTATGTCAACTTGACATTTCAGCTCCTAGTCTCAATTTTTGCTCCTTTTTATCAACAGCATGCACAAAAAGTTTAAATAAACACACATAGAGCAGGAGTTTTATCTCAAAGCCTGCACAAAAAATGTCTGCAGATAGCATAATTAAGTGTGCTGGGGGACTCAAAGTTGCCTCACTACTTTTCTTGCTCAAACTGCCCTTCTCATGCCTAATGAGACTGCAAAGAAGCAAATCTGCCAACTTTTGAAAATAGGACCACCCCTCCCTCCTTCTGGATATTTATAAAATTTAAGTCCCACTGTAAGATTTTGACAATTTTTGGCAACAAGTTATTAACCAGGGGAAAAGAGAAATATAAGTACTATTTTAGCACTGATTATAGATTAAAAAAGACATTGTTGATTTAGCAGCTTTAGGAGGTAGTATTTATAATTTGACATGCCATAAAATTACCACATCAGTATGTTTACAGGTATGAAAAACAGAAAATAGAGAAATGATGGAGAAATGTATTATATGGTAATAAAATAATTTATCATAAGTTAACCTTCCTTCTTTATCTTTTATCTCCTGTCCCCCTGTACACTTCTGAAGAACACAAACAGAAATCCTTTAAATTCTGATTTTTATATACAAATATGTTCTACTTAATTAATTGTGAATATGTGACAGATTTAATTAAATATGTAACTTATTTTTGCATATTTATCACAATTATTGCATATGATATTGCAATAAAGTTTGTAACATGTTTAAAAGGAGGAACTAATATGAAGTGATATTCCTAATCACCAAATCAAAGCCAGAACTAGGAACAGTACACTGGTGATTAGTTGTTTAAGAAATGGAATTATAGGTGAATAGGTTATATATGTTTAAAACATACTAAGATTATGGGTAATTTAATATTTTCATTTATTTTGACATTTCAAAGTATTGAAAGCCAAAATGCCATTTTTTCTCAAAATATAAACTCTGAGATGGAACTATTGTCAAACAGAAAATATCAGATGAATGGTATGTTGGGACTTTTTCAACCCATTCAATGAGGAGGTCAACCATGGCACTAATTCGACCACAGGGTATTTGTTAGAACAGCAGGCAGTCCAAGGTCCTAAGTTTAAAGGAACTCCTACATGCAGGGCTTGATGCAGGAAAGAGTCAATATCTAGGTACAGGAACCCAGCCAAATGGGTAGGTATTCAAAACAAACCAGTCTTGAACTTGAAACCAAAACATAAACTCAGGCATAGAGACTAGACTAAAATGGTGGAAGTAGAAAGGCTGTGATTTGGTGAGCATATGTGCGAACAAGAAACACCACCAAGCACACTAGAGTTTAGGGTCAATGGAAATGAGACCAATTCCAGAATCCAGGAACCACAGGGATCCTTTGGCTCTGCACACACTGGAAACATTCAGAAGCTGGAGTGAACTTACCCTTCAAAACCCAATAGAGAGCTGAAAGTAATATTTCTCTCCAAAGATAATGTCATTAAGGCCATCTTGAGATACACATTCACAAACACAGACATCATGTGTGCACATATGATTTAGAAACCTCCCAAATCATTTTACGTGTCTATTTTCACTATTCAAATGAATTTCACAAATCACAATCAGAACACCTTTTCTCAGAGAGACACACCTCCACTCTTGTTCCCATCTAGCTCAACCACTCTGTTGGCATTGTTGTAGTTGCTCCCCTGTTATCCTAACCATCCTCAAGAACCCTAAATTTGGGCCTGCTCTTTTCAGGTAAATATCATTAGCACCCAGAGAATGAGTTATATTAAGGATAGCAACCTGAATCTAATGGGCCAATATGAGAAAGTAAGCATACCCTTCCTTTGCTCTTCTTAGTTCTTGGATTGGTAGGTTGCCCATGTTTGGAAAAGCCTGAACTTCTCCCAATAGTTTTGACACATCCCTGGTTGACAACTTTAAAGCAGGTACTTGGTAGGATTTTCATTGAAGTTTACTTCTCAACTATACATGAATTTGTCCTATACTTAAGCTCCAAAAGCCCAGGCCTTAAAAAAACAAACAAACAAACAAACAAACAAAACAAAACAAAACAAAACAAAAAGACACTGTCCTTAAAATCTAAACTTATCTTCAGAACTTACATAGGGCAGTGAGGAGACTAAATTGATACAGAAAGACATGGTCACTTCTAATTTTTGCCATGTCAGTCATTTGGCATCAAAATATGCACCAGCTGTGACTATTTGGATCTTGATAAATCAGAGGATGCTGGAAAGCTGACAAGTTACTGCTGTGAAACTGTTTTCAACTCCTTAATGTATGCTCTGCCCCTCTTAATTTTCATATTTTGTTCCCCATGTAAGTGTAGAATATGTAACTAAATGAACACAAAATCACATGAGTCTGTACTCAGGTTAGCACTGTGCTTTTGCAAGGCCTTTGAGATAACCTCAAAAACTTCACCATTTAATATGGTCATCCTTTATCATGTACTAGCCTATTTTCTCTTAAATGGCTCTAGTAGAAATTAACAACTAATCGTCGTAATACAATATATATAACATAAAAAGAAGAGAGGGAAGTGAATGAATTTGCAAGCTGAAGTTTCTCTAGGACTTGATGATTTTTACAAGTCAGTGACTTCCCTGCAGATTTCAACAGGAAATGGGCCAACTAAGGGATTTTGGGTGATAAGGCCTTAACTGAGACTTAAGAGCTGTAGTTTTAAGTCCAGGACCACTTTGCTCCTGTTCATTAGTGTTTATGAAGAAATAAAATACTTGTTTTAATTTTGCTTTTATTGCCTTTTTGTGAAAGGAAAAATTACTTAAATTTGCTAGGATATTTTTTCTTCCTTATTATTTATTTATATGGATATTGAATCTCATAAACTTAAGTTGCTAAATTTTAACATATTGATAAGGGTGAATCTTCATGCTTTCCCTCTGTTCATCTGAGTCAACCAGATGCTCAGGCCTTGGCCTGTGCTTCCACAATCAAAAGCCATAAGAAAAGATGAAATACTGCCATTTGTGACAACATGGATGGATCTTGATATTATCATGCTATGCAAAATAAGTCAGAAAATGTTGAGAACCATATGATTTCATTCAGGTGTGTGAAATAAACCAGAAACCAATAACAACAAAAAACAAAACAAAGACACAAACAAAAACTCATGGAGATATTTAAGAGTACAGTGGCTACCAGAGGGTAATGGGGTAGGAGGGCAGTAGAAAAGGTAAAGGGGTCAAATATATGGTGACAGCAGATACTTGCCTTTGGTAAACACACAAGACAATATACAAACAATGGTAAACTTGAAACCTATATAATTTTATTAACCAATGTCATCACAGTAAATTTAATTTAAAAAAGCCAGTGGGAGCTGTACATACTGATTGCCTGTGGTACTGCCTTTACTTCCAACACAGCCAGGGAAGTGAAAGAGGTTAAAGCTTCAGGCACAACCAAGTAATTATTAGTACAAAATCATTCTCCCCTTCTCAAACAGACCTTCCTATAGATAAAAAGTGAGCCTTTTACCTAAACAAGAAACTAATTATTTTTCATTTCCAATGACCCTTAACATAATTTCATAGGAATTCCATGTTGAAAATGAAAAGTTCGTAGAGATAAAGATATTTTCTGAAGCAAAGTTTTCACTGGACTTGAGCTTCTCATCCAGGGCAGATTAATTGATTTATAGGCAGCATGATGCTGGTAATGCTAACAAGAAATATAAAGAAAGGAACTTGTGTTATGTCTTGGGCTCAGACAATTTGCATTAGGTAAAAAAAAAATCATTTTCAGGATTATCTGTCAGCCAATGCTTTTTAAATCATAAAACCAAGCCACAGATGCAAAGGTCACCTAACATAAAATTATGAGCATAACTAAGGGTAAAAAGTCCTTTATGTGTCAAGAACAGGAAGCAATTTTGTGTTTCTCTACAAAAATTTATAGTCAGCAGCTGAAGGCAGAAAAAGCAATAAATTATAAAAATTAAATCCAAAGTAACTTGCTATTTCCATTCAAGGTCATAGAGCTTGATACAAGTCATGGTAGAATATCACACAGCAAATAATGTGTAGGATAAACTATATATATAGCTTCATATTTATATCTTGTGTGTAGGTCCTATTAATATCACCTACGAAACAAGAAGGAAGGACTGAGAAAAGATCATGGTTTTCCATCTGATGTCCACTGGCAAAGGTCAGTAGGTCTATAAACAAGCCCACACTCTAAGAAGGTGTTAAAGAATGGACTCATTTCCCACACTCTCCATTTCTGCTATCTTTCCTGATGGTACTGCTACTATTCCGAATAATACAACCTCCAGTTTGTTGGTCTTCTACTACATTCTGGTCACTGTCTGAAGTACTTTTCATATGATATCTCAAATCATCCCAACAAAAGCCTTGTGAGGTAGACTAGCATACATTCATTTTATAGATTACACACAAACATATACACAATCTCTCTCTCTCTCTCTCTCTCTCTCTCTCTCTCTCCCTCTCCCTCTCCCTCTCCCTCTCCCTCTCTCTCTCTCTCTCTCTCACACACACACACACAGAAACACACACACACAGCAGCAGCAGCAGTAGGTAACCCTAGCCACTATTTGAACCCAGATTTGTCTTAGCTCAGACTCTTTTCCCCAAGACTCTTGCTCTTGTTAAATGCAGCAACAGTGGGCTCTTCTCCTGTCTCCTAACAATAACTTAGAACTACTGAGTTTATAAATTACAGTTGAAATTATTTCTCCCTACATGATTTAAAATGTTGATTATACAAATTCTTTGATTTCTCATCCAAAGAGCAAGAAGGAATTGTCACCCATTTGCATCTGTACTATTCCAATTAGATTATAAACACTTTGAAAGCAGGCACTGAATTTTAGGAAGAACTCTTCCTCTACCCAAGTTCCTGTCTCACTTAGGATGTTTCTGTTTTCTCAGGAACCTATGAGAAAATTTCCATCCTTTACTCCAGCTTTTCCACTGATTCTCCCCAAGAAAAATGGAAGGGTTCATCAGATTGTTAGATATGGGGCAGAAGTCATTGTGCAGGCAAGAGGATCTTCTTTCACTCTCTTTGGGAGAAAAATCTCTCTCTGGTGAGCAATGTAAGCAGGGCTTCCCTTTTGACCATTAGAAAAAAGAGGAAGCCTGCTGTTCTCCAGCTTTTCCACTGATGACAGGTAGTGTAATGGTGCATTTTATGTATTAACTTTGCCAGGCCATGGTACTCAGATATTTAGTCAAACATTATCTTAGATGTTTCTGTGATGGTATTTTTAAGGAGATCCAATCAATAGACTTTAAGTAAAACAAAATATCCTTTATAATGTGGATGGGTTCCATCCCATCAGTTGAAGGCCTTAAAAGAAAAAGACTAACCTCCCCAAAGGAACCAAGTATTCTGCCAGCAGACTGCCTTTGAACTTGAATTGCAATACTTCTTTGTATCTATTGGGTGTAGGCCTACCATACAGATTTTGGACTTGCTAAGTCTTCACCTTCGAAGGAGCCAACTCCTTAAAATAAATTGATAGATAGATAGATGATAGATAGATAGATAGATAGATAGATAGATAGATAGATTATCTAAGTGGATTTATCTAGATAGATTGATCTAAATATTTATATGTATAAGTATATTTGTATATATCTATCTATATTCCTATCCTGTTGGTTCTGTTTCTCTGGATAACCCTGACAAATACAGGTAGGGTAGGAATTACCTAGCAAAAGCTGATTCTCCTTGGGTTGGTTCCAATTATGGGGAAAAAACAGGTGTAAGAATGTAGGTGCCTATAAAACCCACAACTAAATCCTGAATGATTTTTATTACTGAGTACTTAGCACATAGCAGACCTCCAATAAATATTAGTTGAGTGAATGAGTTTATGTTATGAACATGGCTGACTGCTATTTTCAATGCTTCATGCCACATGAAATCCTAAAGAGTTGAGTTTACTGATAGAGACAAGCCGAAACACAGGGTAGCTGTAACAAGGGAAGCTGCCAGGCTGCCTTGCAATGGGAGAGCAGCAACTATGACCGTTGGGAGTGAAGTTACATAGGTAGGGGGTTTGCTAGGCAAAATGCAGAGGGAGGAATAGGTTGTTAGGCAAAACACAGAGGGGAGTATAGGTGGTCAATACTGATTGGTCAAGGATAGGTTTATATGTACTGGGCTAAGCTAAGGCATAAGGCAAGTTTCAGTCTCCCGAGCCAAGTTATTGTTTCCCAGGCTAAGTTGTCAGTTTCCTTGGCTACCCAGGCTAAGTTTTGGTGTCCCAGGCTATGTTGGAGCAGGAGCCATTTTATACTGAATCTATCATTTCCAGCCCTTTGTTATATATGATAAGGGGCAGAGGTCTTGACTCTTCTAGCTGCTTCCTGCTGGAATGGGGCGTCAATCAGGGAAGCAAAGGCTGGTGGAGTGCTGAGATAGTATTTATATAGAGTTGTTTCTGTTGGCTCCTATGTGCCTCTTTGTGCAAGGTGTAGCATAGATTGGGCAGTTTCCACACATATGGCCCGTTGTAAAGCTTGTTGTCCACATCTAAGTATTATATAAAATAAAAGAACAATGATTAGCAACAGTGCAATTGCCCCTGCAAATCCTCCACTTAGGGTTTTTATCTAGAAGAGGGGGTTTAAAGAAGATAATCCTTCCGCTGCTGTGGAAAGTGTCTCTTCTCCTGGTAGAAGAGAAAGTGAGGCATGAGACATCTGATCTACTTCCTGTTGTAGCTATAGAATATCTATGATAAGGTTGGGAGTATGTTCCCAGAGATGAGCTCATACCTCCGACCATGGAGTTCTAGTTTGGTTGTAAGAAAAAGGAGTTAGGCAATAGTTAGAAACATTCCAATCACATTTTAGAGTAATCATGGTACAGGGATTTTGGAATGGATCTCCAAGGAAAATTACAGTCGTCTCCAAGTCAGCCAATCTGATACTAATTTCTTGGTCAATTTTAATTTGTTAATTCCAGACCTTACTTGCATTTTCATGCCA
>PVJL010019524.1:0-13694 GCA_004026885.1 Lyroderma lyra | reverse complement strand
GAAAAGGGAGGGGCTGGGAGAGGAGGGGGCGAAGCTAAATATAAAGTGATGTAAAGAGACGTCGAATTAGGTGGTGAACTGATTATACATCAAGTTGACAATGCACAGTAGAATTGTATGCCTGAAACCTACGAAATCCTTCCTGACAGATGTCACACCAATAAGCCTATCAATAAAAATGAATAGAAATAAATAAACAAATAAATAAATAAACGCTGAAAAATAACTTGAAGAAGGCACAAAGAAATGCAGACATCTTATATTTATAAATGGGACGAATGAACCTCATTGAAATGGTCATGTTTCACAAAGCAATGAACAGATTTAATGCCATCCCCATCAAATTAAAATGAAAGATTTTTGAAAAATTTTAAGAAAAACATCAACATATTTGTATGGAGTCTAAAGAGACCCCAAATAACCACAGGCATCCGAAGGAAAAAAAAACAATGGTGAAGGTTTCACACTCTTTGACTTCAATCTATAACACACAATGACAATAATATAAGCAGCAGGGTGTTGGCAGAAATATAGGCACACAAACACCAATGAAAGAAAACTGAAATCCCACATATATAAGTAATGATTGTTTTTTATGGAAAGTCAAAATTATAACATGAAGCAAATAATCCATTTTTCATAAGCGGTGCAAGGGCATAGAGAATATCACATGCAAAAGAATGAAACTAGGCTGACAGTTTTCAACATATACCAAAATTAACTTAAACTGGACCAAAGACCTAAACATGCTACCAATAATGATAAATTGCATAGAAGAAAGCATAGGTCCCAAACCTGTAGACCTTGCTTCAGAAAGAGTTTGATGAATGTTACCTCAAAGGCAAGGGAAGTAAAAGTCAAAAGAAATGAATGGGACTGTACCCAACGAAAAAGCTTCTGCACAGCCACAGAAACCATCAAGAAACAAAAAGGCTACCGACAGAGTGGGAGAAGACATTTGCAAGCAATGACTGAAAGGGGGTTAAAACCCAAACTATATAAAGAACTACTAGAACTCAACAACAGACAAACAAACAATCCCATGAACACATGGGCACAGGACTTGGACAGACACTTTCCCCAAGAAGACAGATTAATCAAACACCCAATACATACATACAAAATGTTTAAGTACACTGGCTATTAGAGAAATGCCAGAACTACCACTTCATACCTGTTATTAATAGAAAGGCTATGATCCACAAGACAAGTAATAACGAGTGTTAGAGAGGCTGTGGGAATAAAGAACTCTCATATGCTGCAGGTGGGCATGTCAATTGGCAGCAACGATTTAGAACAGTACAGAGGTTCCCCAGAAAGTTAAGAATAAATATACCATACAACCAAGCAATCCCTTATCTGGGTATCCACCCTCCAAATCTGAAAACATGTACTCATATAGATATATGTAACCCAGTGTTTCTCGCAGTACAAGTTATGGTGGTCAAGACATATCAACAACCAACCTGTTCTTCAACAATTGAATGGATGCATTAGATGTGGTAAAAACACGCAGTGAAACACTACTCGCCCAGAAATAAAGATGAAACACTGCCGATTGTGACAACATGGATGGGTATGGAGATTGCTATGCTAAGGGAAATAAATCAAATAGAAATAGCTCGGAACTATAGAACTTCACTCATTCTTGGGATGTAAAAATGAAAACAACAAAGAAAAATCTAAAAACTCATAAATACAGACAACACATTAGTGGTTGCATGAAAGTAACGAAAAAGCGAGGTGGTAGAAGAGGAAAGGGATGGTCAAATATTGGGGGAAAAAGAAGTGACTCTGGGTGCTGAACGCACAATGCAATATATGAATATGAATTATGTATTGTAGAAATGCACACTGGAAATGTAATGTTACTAATCATTGTCCCTGTCATTAATTTAATACATAAATAGAAAAACCAAACCATAAACCTGGCCTAAATTACAAAGAAACCCCAAACGTAATCCAACACTAAATCCAAACTTAATTTAAAGCAGAACCCTCAGCTTTATTATAAACTGAACCCTAACCCAAATCTCTTAATATACTCAAGAAATAATGCAAAACTGAAATCTAACGCTAAACCGAGCCCTAGTGGAAAACCTGAGCCTTCCCATAACACTATCCATGAAAGTTACCCATACTCGCTTTTACTGGAAACCGAACCCCAACTCGAATGGAAAACCAACTCTGACCTCCAAGCTAAATCTCACCCTAATCCTAAAAACCGAATCATATAGTGAAATCTGCACTGCATCATTAAACCGGCCCTTTTCCTACCCTATCATAAAACCTAACTCCAACCTCAAAGGTATCTCGAAGCCTAAGTATATAACTACCGCTAATCATTAACTCACCCAAACCCTAACCCAAGGCTATCCCTAACAAAACACCTAACTCGATCTTCAAACATTGCCTCACTCTATCAATAGCCCTTCTACCCAGAGTTCTCATTTCAATGTTCTTAATACCATAACCTCAAAGCTTCTTCTAACACAATCCAAGCTCTATCCCTGAACCTAACCTGAAACCTAACACATAGCCTAACTAAAGATGGATCCTTATACTAATCATAACCACAATACTACACATACCTCTCACCCCCAACTTTCCATATCCTGAACACTAACCACAATTTTAACAAAACCTCTAACTTCAAAGCTAACTCTAAGGCCAACAGCAAAGCTGAAGCTGGGCATAATCTCATCCTTAACACAAGTCCTAAACTTACCTCTAACCTCTCCCAGGGTCACAGCTCGCCACTGAATCGCATTATGGAACTCACAAACCTGACAGTTCTAGTGTCTGCTGATTAGCTCTGGGGCCTCAAGACAACCCTTGACACAGCCTCGGGGCCCCGATTGGCTGGCCCTGCAACTGTGACGTCGCGGTCAGCCAATATTCTGATTATAAGTCCCTGGCGCCTTCCTCTTTCCATCGCGGAGGGTGTGTGCGCCCTGCAAGTGCTGTCTGCCTGCATCAGCCTGGGATACGGTGGCCCAAGGGCGCTCCTGTTGGTGCCAAAACGCCTCTCGAATCCTCTGCCCTCACCAGGGTTCTGAGGTTTTCAATGGATAATTTTGATGCATCACTTCATATCTATTTCACGGCATTGCTTTATCCCAGATAAATCAGAGTAAAAGGGTGGTTTGTTCTGGTCAATTACCTACGTACCTTTGTCTGTTTTACCCTATACTTGGTGGTTGTGTGGCTGGGACCATAGTATATGATGGACTGGCAGCCGTTCCGTTGCGGAGGAATTTTAGGTATGTATAACATGAACTCAACTTACTGTGTCTCTATATGTTCTGTGAGATAGGTGAGCATACATTTAGCAGGGGCATTCCCTTCTTTAACTGTATTCACACCACTGAAAGGTTTCCAAAGTGAAGAAGGGAGGCGGCAAGGGGTGGGGACAGCAAGCACACAAGGCACTTTGATTATGTTTTACAATTGACTGTTCAAAATACTAGAATGATTATGCGTGAATGCCTTCTAGAATATTTAAAATAGAAGCCTCTGGTATTTTTTTATTTATAATTTGTATTCTACTCAGAATTACAGTAAGTATTTCAGAAATACTCTTACACAACTAAAATACAGAATGGAATCTTGAGATAATGGGAAAAAGAGATTCATGCGTATTATTGTGCATTTCATAGGTGATTGTCCTCTGTGGTCAGGGAGGAAGGAAGAAAGTGGCTGGCATTTGTGTTTGGTATCTTGATGGGAAGTCATCCTCTTAATCCTGATCTGATAACTCTAAAGAGATTTTAGAGTTGAAAAGCTTTCTGGAAAAACTGAGAGAAACCTGAGTAGTGAGATCTATGATGAGCATATGAATAAACTATGTGAGTTCAGGCCCCATTGCTGCTTCTAGGTAAATGGAAAGTTGAAAAACACTTTTGATGATCTCAAATGCCAATGTGGTGGCAAAAAATATAAAAAAAGGAATAAGTATTAAAACTACCCAAACACAATACCTAACTCGATGACGAACCAAACACTAAACTTAGTCATACGTGAACCCTCAACAAAAACCTTAACTTTAGTTTAAAAGGAACGCATAATGAAATCCTTACCTTATTACTAGCCCTAAGTCTAACCCTACACTTGGTTTATTCTCTAACATTAACCATGAATTCAATCCCAATTTACACCCTTACCCTGGAGTCATAGCAAACCCTAACCCTAAACATAAAACAAAATCTACTTGGAACATGATCCATGAACATAACCAAAATCGCTAAGTGTAACCCTAAACCTAACCCTGGGCGTCAACATCATCTTGTCCGTCACCCTAACCAGCATCTGATAGTAAACTTAAACTCACAACTAACCTCATCTCTAATCACGATCCTAATTGAAAATTTCACACTTAAACTAAACCTAAGCTTAACGGGAGTCCTAAATCTAAACAGACACCTGAAACTTGAAACTAATTTTAACACAAAATCGAAATTCAAACCTTACTCTAACCCTCATTCTACCCCTTCACTATATCGTGCACCAACCATAACCCCAGCATATAACCTACAAAGAACACTAAACCTAATCCCAATTTCAATGTAAACCATAAAAAAATGGTAAGCCTAATCTTAACAGCAACCTTAAATTTAATCACAACCTCAACCCAAACTTTAAATGGAAACATAACAATAACCTTATTCATAACACTAATCATAAACTCAGACTTACCCCTAAACCTAGAATGTAAAATGAACCTACCACTATCTTTATACTTAATTAAAAACATAACCTCAAACCTAACCTTAGTCAAAAAAAATTCATTTTAAATTTTCATCCTAATCTCACAATTTATTCTTATCCTACACTAACACTAACCATCATCACAAAATCTGTTCTGAACCTAAACTCATTCTAACATTTACCTAACTTGAAGCTAACTCAAAACGTAATCCTAAATGTAATCTGGCCCTAAATGGAAACACAAATCTAACCCCACTCTCATACCAAACTCAAAACCTCACCTTGAACTTAACTTAAAACATAACCCTCAATATATAAAAGTAAACCTAACCCTAAACACAGCCCTTATTCTAAACCTAATATTTTCCCCAATTCAGAGCCAATCCGTGCCTCAAAGCTTACCATAAAACTACTTCTTAGCAACCTCTCAATTATACCATGAATAAAATAAAAAGACCTAAACTTAAACACAAACTGTGACCCTAAACACAATTTGAGTTTTTGTTCTACTGCTAACCCTAATAATAAAATCAAACCTAACCTTATTTTTAACCCTTAGCCTAAATCAAAATCTAAACCATAACACCTGCCTAAAGCTAAAGCTAGACTTCCCTACAGCCCCTATCTTGGTCTTGAACCCACACCACCCCTAATTAAAAACTAAAAGAAGTAACCTCAAACCTAAATCTAACCCTAAACCTAACCCTAAATATTATGCTAACCATAGCTAGTTACCTGAACCTAACATGGTTTCTAACCTCATCAGAAACTAAGCACATACCCAAACGTACCCATTACATAACCCTTGCTTTCCCTTAAACCAAATTCTAGAAATAACACTAAGACTAATCATAACAGTAATTGAGAGTAAAACCTGAACTTCAAAAGTCAGTTATAACCCTAATCTTAACACTAATTCTAATGACCAACTGAACGCTAATCCTAACTTTAGTTATAACTCTGACATTAACTGAGACCACCCACCTAAAAAGAGCAATAACACTAAAGATCAGTCCAACACATACCCTAATTTGAATGTTAACCCTAACCTCAACTCTGAGGAAAAACTTAACACAAGGGCTGAGGGTCCTATACTCTGACAAACACAAGATGTTAAAAGAAATTGAAGTTTTCTTTTGCTTTGCAGAAGCTTTTGAGTTTGATATAGTCCCATTCATTTATTTTTGCTTATACTTCCCTTGCCTTTGAGGACTGCTTCATGAAGACTTCCTTGAGTCCTGGGTCTTTAAGTTTAGTACCAATGTCTTCTTCTATACAGTGTATTGTTACAGGTCTTATATGAAGGTCTTTAATCAATTTTGAGTTAATTTTTGATGGAATATTACTCAGCTATAAGAAAAGATGAAATATTGTCATTTGCAACAACACGGTTGGATCTGGAGATCATCATGCTTAGGGAAATAAGTCACACAGAAAAATCAAAGAACTGTATGACTTCACTCATATATGGAATATAAAACTGAAAGCAAAGAAAAAACGAAATGAACAAACAAATAACCCATGGACACAATCAATATTTTAATGATTATTTGGGGACGAGTGGATTAGGGAAGGGAGAAAAGGGAGGGGCTGGGAGAGGAGGGGGCGCAGCTAAATATGAGGTGATGTAAAGAGACGTCGCATTAGGTGTTGAACTGATTATACATGAAGTTGACAATGCACAGGAGAATTGTATGTCTGAAACCTATGAAATCCTTGCTAACAGATGTCACACCAATAAGTCTATCAATAAAAATGAATAAATAAATAAATAAATAAATAAATAAACGCTGAAAAAAAAAGAAATTGAAGAAGGCACAAAGAAATGCAGAGATTTTATATTCATAAATGGGACGAATGAACCTCATTGAAATGGTCATGTTACACAAAGCAATGCACAGATTTAATGCCATCCCCATCAAAATTCCAATAACAGTATTTTGAAAAATTTCAAGAAAAACATCAACAGATTTCTATGGAATCTATAGAGACCCCAAATAACCACAGGCATCCGAAAGAAAAAAACAATAATGCTGAAGGTTTCACAATCTTTGGCTTCAATCTTCAACACACGATGACAATAATATAAGCAGCAGGGTATTGGCAGAAATACAGGCACAAACACGCCAAGGAAGATGAACAGAAAACCCAGAAGTAATCCCAAATATATATGTGAAGATTGTTTTTTATGGAAAGCCAAAAATATAACATGAAGCAAAGAATCCATTTTCCATAAACGGTGCTAGGGCATAGAGAATATCACATGCAAAAGAATGAAACTAGACTGACAATTTTCAACATATACCAAAATTAACTAAAACTGGACCAAAGACCTAAACATGCTACCAATAATGATAAATTGCATAGAAGAAAGCGTAGGTCCCAAACCTGTAGACATTGCTTCAGAAAGAGTTTGATGAATGTTACCTCAAAGGCAAGGGAAGTAAAAGTCAAAAGAAATGAATGGGACTGTACCCAACGTAAAAACTTCTGTACAACCAAAGAAATCATCAAGAAATGAAAAGGCTACCGAGAGTGTGGGAGAAGACATTTGCAAGCAATGACTGAAAGGGGGTTAAAACCTAAACTATATAAAGAACTCCTAGAACTCAACAACAGACAAAAAAACAATGTCATGAACACATGGGCACAGGACTTGGACAGACACTTTCCCCAAGAAGACAGAATAATCAAACACCCAAGAGATATATACAAAATGTTTAAGTACACTGGCTATTAGAGAAATGCCATGAACTACCACTTCATAACTGTTATTAATAGGAAGGCTATGATCCACAAGACAAGTAATAACGAGTGTTGGAGAGGCTATTGGAATAAAGACCTCTCATATGCTGCAGGTGGGCATGTCAATTGGCAGCAATGATGGAAAATAGTACAGAGGTTTCCCAGAATGTTAAGAATAAATATGCCATACAACCAAGCAACCCTTATCTGGGTATCCACCCTCCAAATCTGAAAACATGTACTCATAGAGATATACATAACCCTGTGTTCCTTGCAGTACAAGTCATACAGTTCTTTGATTGGATGCAGGAGATGTGGTACAAACACCCAGTGAAACACTACTCGCCCAGAAATAAAGGTGAAACACTGCCAATTGTGACAACATGGATGGGTCTGGAGATTACCATGCTAAGGGAAATAAATCAAATAGAAATAGCTCAGAACCATAGAACTTCACTCCTTCTTGGGATGTAAAAATGAAAGCAACAAAGAAAAATCCAAAAACTCATAAATACAGACAACACATTAGTGGTTGCAAGAAAGTAAGGAAAAAGAGAGGTGGTAGAAGAGGAAAGGGGTGGGTCAAATATAGGGGGAAGGAAGAAGTGACTCTGGGTGCTGAACGCACAATGCAATATATGAATATGAATTATGTATTATACAAAAGCACACTGGAAATGCAATGTTACTAATCAATGTCACTGTCTTTAATTTAATACATAAATAAAAAACTCAAACCATAAACCTGGCCTAAATTACAGAGAAACCCCAAACCTAATCCAATACCAAATCCAAACCGAATTTAAAACAGAACCCTCAGCTTTACTATAAACTGAACCCTAACTCTAAATCTCATAATATACTCAAGAAATTATCCTAAACTGAAATCTAATGCTAAACCGAGGCCTAGTGGAAAACCTGAGCCTTCCTATAACCCTATCCCTGAAAGGAACCCATACTCACTTTTATTGGAAACCCAACCCCAACTGGAATGGAAAACCAACTCTGACCTCCAAGCTAAATTTCACCCTAATCCTAAAAACCGAATCATAAACTGAAATCTGCACTGCATCATTAAACTGGCCCTTCCCCAACCCATTCTTCAAAACTAACTCCAACCTCAAAGTTCACCCGAAGCCTATGTATATAAATACCCCTAATCATTAACTCACCCAAACCCTAACCAAAGGCTATACCTAATGAAAACCTCTATCTCTATCCTCAAACTTTACCTCACTCTATCAATAGCCCTACTACCCAGAGTTCTCATTTCAATGTTCTTAATACCATAGCCTCAAAGCTTCTTCTAACCCAATCCAAACTCTAGCCCTGAACCTAACCTGAAACCTAACACATCGCCTATCTCAAAGATGGGTCCTTACGTCTCACCCCCAATTTTACATACTCTGAACAATAACGACAATTTTAACAAAACTTCTAACCTCAAAGGTAACTGTAAAGCTAACAGCAAAACTGAAGCTGCGCAGAATCTCATCCTTAACACAAGTCCTAAATTTACCTCTAAACCTTTCCCAAGGTCACAGCTCCCCACTGCATCGCAATATGGAACTCACAATCATGACAGTTCTATTGTCTCCTGATTGGCTCTGTGGCCGCAATACATCATAGCCCTTGATACAGCCTCGGGGCCCCAGTTGGCTGGCCCTGCAACTGTGACTTCGCGGTCAGCCAATATTCTGATTATAAGTCCCTGGCGCCTTCCTCTTTACATCGCGGAGGTTGGGTGCGCCCTGCAAGTGTTGTCAGCCTGCAACAGCCTGGGATCCAGTGGCCCAAGGGCACTCCTGTTTCCGCCAAACCACCTTTCCAAGCCTCTGCTCTCACCAGGTTCCTGAGGTTTTCAAATGGATAATTTTGATGCATCACTTCATACCTATTTCAAGGCATTGCTTTATCCCAGATAAATCAGAGTAAAAGTATGGTTTGTTCTGGTCAATTAATTACGTACTTTTGTCTGTTTTACCCTATACTTAGTGGTTGTGTGGCTGGGACCATAATCCATGATGAACAGGCAGCCGTTCCCTTGTGGAGGAAATTTAGGTGTGTATAACTTGAACACAACTTACTGTCTCTCTGTATCTTCTGTGAGATAGGTGAGCATATACTTAGCAGGGGCATCCCCTCCTTTAACTTTACTCACACAACTGAACTGTTTTCCTAAGTGAAGAAGGGAGGCGGCAGAGGGTGGGTACAGCAAGCAAACAATGCACTTTGATTATGATTTACAAGTGACTGTTCAAAATACTAGAATGATTGTGCGTGCATGCCTTCTAGAATATTTAAAATAGAAGCCTCTGGTATTTTTTTATTTATGATTTGTATTCTACTCAGAATTATAGTAAATATTTCAGAAATACTATTACACAATAAAAAATACAGAATGGAAACTTGAGATAATGGGAGAAAGAGACTCATGTGAATTATTATGCATTTCTTAGGTGATTGACCTTTGTGGTCTGGGAGGAAGGAAGAAAGTGCTGGCATTTGTGTTTGGTATCTTGATGGAATGTCATACTATCAATCCTGATCTGATAAATGTAAAGAGATTTGAGAGTTGAGAAGTTATTCTTGAAAACCTGAGAGAAGATTGAGCAGTGAGATCTTTGTTGAGCATTTGAATAGACTATGTGAGTTCAGGCCCCATTGCTACTCTACGTAATTGGAAAGTTGAAAACCACTTTTGATGATCTCA
The DNA here is from genome assembly GCA_004026885.1 of Lyroderma lyra. Classification (NCBI taxonomy): domain Eukaryota; kingdom Metazoa; phylum Chordata; class Mammalia; order Chiroptera; family Megadermatidae; genus Lyroderma; species Lyroderma lyra. Next base: position 3,529 of record PVJL010019524.1, on the reverse strand, counting down.
AATGCCAATGTGGTGGCAAAAATTTTTTTAAAAAAAAGGAATAAGTATTAAAACTATCCCAAACACAATACCTAACTCAATGAGGAATCTAACACTAAACTTAGTCATAAGTGAACCCTAAACCAAACCTTACCCTACGTTTCAAAGGAACTCATAATGGAATCTTAACCTTATCCCTAGCCCTAAGTCTAACCCTACACCTGGCCTATTCTCTAACATTAAAGATGAACTCAATCCCAATTTACACCCTTACCCTGGAGTCAAACCAAACCCTAACACTAAACCTAAAACAAAATCTACTTGGAACATGAACCATGAACATAACCAAAATCCCTGAGCGTAACCCTAAACCTAACCCTGGGCGTCAACATCATCTTGGCCCTCACCCTAACCAGCGCCTGATTGTAAACATAACCTCACAACTAACCTTATCTCTAATCACAATCCTAACTGAAAGGTTCACACTTACCCTAAACCTAAGCTTAACGGGAGTCCTAAACCTAAACATACACCTGAAACTTAAAACTAATTTTAACATAAAATCGAACTTCAAACCTCACTCTAACCCTCATGCTACCCCTTCACTACATCGTACACCAACCATAACCCCAGCATATAAACTACAAAGAACACTAAACCTAATCCCAATTTCAAAGTAAACCATAAAACAATGGTAAGCCTAACCTTAACAGTAACCATAAATTTAATCACAACCTCAACCCAAACTTTAAATGGAAACACAAAAAGAATCCTATCCATAACACTAATCATAAACTCAGCCTTACCCCTAAACCTAGACTGTAAAATGAACCTAAAACTATCCTTATACTTAATTAAAAACATAACCACAAACCTCAACATTAGTAAAAAAAAATACATTTTAAATTTTCATTCTAATCTCACAATTTATTCTTATCCTACACTAACACTAACCATCATCACAAAATGAGTTCTGAACCTAAACTCATTCTAATATTTTCCTCACTTGAATCTTACTCAAAAGGTAATCCTAAGCGCAATCTGGCCCCCAAATGGAGACACAAATCTAACCCCACTCTCATACCAAACTCAAAACCTCACCTTAAACTTAATTGAAAACATAACCCTTAATATATAACTGTAAACCTAACCCTAACTACAGCCCTTACTCTAAACCTAACTTTATCCCCAATTCAGAGCCAATCGCTGCCTCAAAGCTTACCATAAAACAATACTTCTTACGTACCTCTCAACTGAACCATGAATAAAACGAAAAGACCTAAACTTAAACACAAAATCTAACCTTAAACATAATGGGAACTTTGGTTCTACTGCTAACACTAATAATAAAATCAAACCTAACAGTATCTTTTACCCTTAGCCTAACTCAAAATCTAAACGATAACGTCTACCTAAAGCTAAAGCTAGGCTTCCCTGCAGCCCCTATCTTGGTCTTAAACCTACACCACCCACAATTAAAAACTAAAAAAATAAACTAAAACCTAAGTCTAACCCTAAACCTAACCCTAAATATTATGCTAACCATAGCTAGTTACCTGAACCTAACATGGTTTCTAACCTCATCAGAAACTAAGCACATACCTAAACCTACCCATTACATAACCAGAGCTTTCCCTTAAACCAAATTCTAGAAATAACACTAAGCCTAATCATAACAGTAACTGAGAGTGAAACCCGAACTTCAAAAGTCACTATAACCCTAATCTTAACCCTAATTCTAATGAACAACTGAACGCTAACCCTAAACTTAGTTATAACTCTGACTCTAACGGATACCACCCAACTAAAAAGAGCAATAACACTAAAGATCAGTCCAACACATACACTAATTTGTATGTAAACCCTAAAGTCAACGCTGAGAAGAAACTTAACACAGGGGCAGAGGGTCCTATACTCTGACAAACACAGGATGTTAAAAGAAATTGAAGTTTTCTTTTCTTTGCAGAAGCTTTTCAGTTTGATATAGTCCCATTCATTTTTTTTTGGTTATACATCCCTTGCCTTTGAGGACCGGGTCTTGAAGTCTTCTTTGAGTCCTAGGTCTATAAGTTTGCTACCAATGTCTTCTTCTATACATTGTATTGTTACAGGTCTTATATGAAGGTCTTTCATCTATTTTGAGTTAATTTTTGATGGAATATTACTCAGCTATAAGAAAAGATGAAATATTGTCATTTGCAATAATAGGGATGGACCTGGAGATCATCATGCTTAGAGAAATAAGCCACAGAGAAAAATCATAGAACTCTACGACCTCACTCATATGTGGAATATAAAATTGAAAGCAAAGAAAAAATGAAATGAACAAACAAATAACACATGGACACAATCAATAATTTAATGATTATTTGGGGACGAGCAGGATAGGGACGGGAGAAAAGGGAGGGGCTGGGAGAGTAGGGGGTAAAGCTAAATATAAGGTGATGTAAAGAGACGTCGCATTTGGTGGCGAACTGATTACACATCAAGTTGACAATGCACAATAGAATTGTATGCCTGAAACCTATGAAATCCTTCCTGACAGATGTCACACCAATAAGTCTATCAATAAAAATGAATAGAAACAAATAAATGAAGAAATAAATAAACGCTGAAAGAAAAAAGAATTTGAAGAAGGCACAAAGAAATGCAGAGATTTTATATTCATAAATGGGACGAGTGAACCTCATTGAAATGCTCATGTTACACAAAAAATGAACAGATTTAATGCCATCCCCATTAAAATTCCAATGACAGTTTTTTGAACTATTTCAAGAAAACATCAACAGATTTGAATGCAATCTTAAGAGACCCCAAATAACCACTGGCATTCGAGGGAAAAATACAATAATTGTGAAGGTTTCACACTCTTTGACTTCAATCTATAACACTATGACAATAATATAAGCAGCAGGGTATTGGCAGAAATATAGGCACACAGACACAAATGAAGTAAAACTGAAAACCCAGAAGTAATCCCACATATATATGTGAAGATTGTTTTTTATGGAAAGCCAAAAATATAACATGAAGCAAAGAATCCATTTTCCATAAATGGTGCTAGGGCATAGAGAGTAATATCACTTGCAAAAGAATCAATCTAGACTGACAGAATTCAACATATACCAATATTAACTAAAACTGGACCAAAGACCTAAACATGCTACCAATAATGATAAATTGCATAGAAGAAAGCGTAGGTCCCGAACCTATAGACCTTGCTTCAGAAACAGTTTGATGAATGTTACCTCAAAGGCAAGGGAAGTAAAAGTCAAAAGAATTGAATGGGACTGTACCCAATGTAAAAGCTTCTGCACAGCCAAAGAAACCATCAAGAAGGAAAATGGCTACCGACAGAGTGGGAGAAGATATTTGCAAGCAATGACTGAAAGGGGGTTAAAACCTAAACTATATAAAGATCTACTAGAACTCAACAACAGACAAACAAACAATCCCATGAACACATGGGCAGAGGACTTGGACAGACACTTTCCCCAAGAAGACAGATTAATCAAACACCCAAGAGATACATACAAAATGTTTAAGGACA